>WIGM01000177.1:23449-65491 GCA_014235935.1 Colletotrichum musicola
GCTTTATCACTATTGTCCGTCATCGTCCGTCGTTATCACTATTGTCCGTCATCGTCCGTCGTTATCACTATTGTCCGTCATCGTCCGTCGTTATCACTATTGTCCGTCACCTTGCTGTCGTCCGTTATTGTTGCTGTGGAGTAATATATCTTACAAGAGCATGCTGGTTAACTTAATGAAGAATTTGAATTGGCCGAGGGGGCTTCTTCTGTCCCCCGAGCCTTGGATCTGGCGATGATGTGCAGGCGTTATACAATCAAAGCCTGAAGTGGAAAGGGAAGCCTCCTCGTTTCCATTAAACACATTGGCCTTCTCCTCCAGGAAGCTCCGTATCAAAGAGCAGGCATATTAATTCGAGAATGGAGTGGCCCGGGGACAAGTAGGTAGTAGCAGGAGGTCGGTCGGCAGTGAGTGAATTTCCGTTCGAAGCAAATGGCCTTGCCTCGGATCCTGGACGTCGTCGTGGTCGATCGAATTCGGAGGATCAGCGCTCTGGATTGGGGCACGATGGCAGGAGCACGCGGCGGTCTAAAGGAGGATAGCGCCTGCAGATGTTAGCTTACCTAGCAATGGAAGCGAGAGCAGCTTGACACACGAACCGTTGATCCTCAGCCTGTTATTGTGATGTGTTTCCTGGGATGGTTGTTGTGCAATTATTCTACCACGGTGTAATGTTCGACGATGGTTTAAACTTCACGGTTGGGAATGTATGCAGTCTACGTAAATCAAATGACGTACCCTCGGCTTGGCTTCGAACTGTCGCAGATTTGAGCCTGAGCTTAACTAGAGACACATGAATTACCTACGCGGCACGTCATACTGTTCCATCAGGCGCGCTGGCAGGCAGATTGTAGACAGTACCGAAGGTAGGTAGGCACAAGCTCGCGGCGGGGGCTCATGCTGCTCGAGTGTTCTGGACACTGGCAGGTGAGTAGGGTAAGTATGGTGAGGAGCTGCCAATCCACCTAGGCAAGCAGAGGATTGCAAAATGCATGGATGGTACTTGACAGCACTGTCAAGACTGGCCAAAGCAGGCACCCTCCAGACCATGCAATGCAACCAAAGCCCATGGTTCACATCTCAGAGCTTCAGCCAGTCTGGTCAACCCTCCACCCCTGTGGAAGGAAGTGTGCTGCCGCTCCTATGATCTTATTATCACTATTGCCGTTTCACACTGTCATTGTCGCCGCTGCGGGCGTTGCTCTTGTTGCCCCGGTACGCAAATAGCTGAGGAAAGTGAAGACCACACTCGAAGCATAACTACCTATTGGGCAGTGGGACATGTGGAAGCTGCTGCCAATGCTGGAAGGAGCCCTCCCGTCTCGGCCACTTCCACTTCTTCGTCTGGAAGTCAACTTGAATGCTCTTGCCTGTAGAATAGGAGAATCAGAAGTCTGGAGTGATCCGTGACGCCCACTGGTATCTCTAAAGTCTACATAAACTCCCTATGTGTGTGTAAACAAACTTCTTTCACCAACATTGCATTGTGTCGAGCAGCACGTCGCATCGCACCACATCGCAACGTATCGCATCGCATCACATTGCCTCCTTTTCTCTCTTTTTCTTTTTCCTTCAAGAACCATGGAATTTCTCGTCCTCACCGAGGACCCGCGGCCTCTGGCTGCCACCTCTCCCACACCCTCTCCCGCGCCATTCTCTGCCGCTCCCCTCCCCAACACCAACACCAATACCACCAGCAGCAGCAGCAATGCGCCGCCCCCCGCACCCGCGTCTGACCCGTTGTTCTCTGGCCCGCTGTCCTTTGGTCCTCTGTTTTCTGGCCCGCTGTTCTCTAGCGTCCGGTCCCTCCTGTAGCGGCCTCTCCCACACGCACCTCTCGCACACCCAACTCTCGCGCAGCGGCCTCTCCTGCACCGGCCCTTCCCGCGACCGTCCCCGGTACCAGCGGCAGCAGCGGCGGCGATGAGCCTATAGACGAGGCGGAGCGCACCAGTCTCTTTGGGTTTTGGGGTGTGTTATGCTCTGTGGCGAGGGCTATGGTGGCGATTGCAGCTACTATAAAAGACTCTGGGACGAATCAAGGCTCTAAAGCTCCTGGAGTGCTTTTGCTCTCGACTACCGTAATATCCTTTGTCTTCCTGGCCGTCATCGCTGCTGGTCGGCTAGCAATCCTCCAGGCGTCAACTCAGAGACCGGCCGTTTAGGAAAGGCTTTTAGCATGGGTTGTGGCGCCTGTGTGGCTCTGTGGGAGCCTTTTCGTGCTTCTTTGCAGCGCCTTTGGTGGGTGGAGGGAGCTACATATTCTGCTTATAACATCATTGGCTTTGGTGTTGTTACTCTGG
This sequence comes from Colletotrichum musicola, assembly GCA_014235935.1. NCBI lineage: Eukaryota > Fungi > Ascomycota > Sordariomycetes > Glomerellales > Glomerellaceae > Colletotrichum > Colletotrichum musicola. The sequence continues at coordinate 25,753 of WIGM01000177.1, forward strand.
CCTTTTTCGGATACGATATCATTAACACTACTTGGGGTAGTGATGAGCTTGAAGAGTCTAATGCCTGAGAGGCCTTGATACAGTATTCATTCATAGATTAGAGAACAGCATCCAGGATTGGGCCAGGATATGTACACCATCAACTTCCTGACCGAAGCAGCCGGTTTCCACTTTGGCATATGCGAGCCTGAGGAGGTTGCAATCGATGGTACCGATGTTGGTGATAACGGAACAACTTCGGCCATCGTGTTCAGACACAATTTGCCGTTTCAGCAATTAGATGAGTAAAATAGTTTGTGGCTTGGTAGCAGATGTCGGGTAGATGTCGCATAAACAACGCACATATTGCTACTTCCAGGCTTCTTCGGGGCAGCCATTGCTTTCATTCGGTAGACAACTCACTAACGTGCTTCCATGGTCTCAGCCCATGTGCGTGATAGCTTCAAAATAGATTCGATTTTTGAAACCCTTTGAGTATACGTTCCTTTCACCGGAACCTCGGTGTTACGTTCATTTAATTCATCACGTAGCTAGTTGCCCCCATCACCACTGGTTGAGTTCAGATGCGCCCTGATTATTTCAAAGATATCCAAGGCATTGCTTCGCATTGCCCACATTAGCGGTGTGGTATCGGTGCTCACGCCCTCCAGATCCTGTGTAGGTGTGGCAAGATCCTCGAAGAACTTCTGCATACGGAACCCCCACACATCCCGTAGCTTGTCGGGGGTAAGAGATGGACTCTGGATAACGTTCGATTCGGTATCAACGGGCGCGCCGCGCGAGATGAGCTCTTGGATAAGTGGCGCAGCCGCTTTCCTCGCCTCTTGGTCCTGGGCTGAGAAAGGGGTAGGCCACGTTGCCAAAGCGTGAAGCGGAGTCCATCCTTCGGCCGTCACGACGTGGGCATCGGCCCCCCGCTGAAGCAGGCTGTTTGCCAGGCGGTATAAACTCCGTTCGCACTTCGTATTCGTCGGTGATAGAGCGCACAGCAATGGCGTCCAGCCGTTGCTGGCGGCTGAGTTGACGTCCAGACCGCGAGTAAGCAGGAAGTCGACGACGTCTTCTCGCCCTCCGGCTGCGGCGTAATGCAGGAGGGATTCGCCGTGCGGGGTTTCTGACCGAATGGCGGTGTCTGGATCGTCAGAGTACTTTTCGACAAACAGATTTAACTGCTCAATGGTTCCGGTTTCTGCAACGCGGTGCAATATGGTCTCTCCAGCTTCGCCCTTCATCTCGATCGATGCGCCGTGCTGCAAAAGGAGCCGTACCGCGTCAGTCGATATGGGTGGTCTGCTCACCAGATACTGGAGGGCGCTCCGGCCGCGTGCGTCTTGAGCATTGGCATCTCCTCCCTTCTCCAGAAGCCCTCTCATGGCGCCGATGCAACCGAATGATAGGGAGGCCGTATGGATTAGAGGCTGCTTGGACAGACGACCGTTCGTTTTGTTCGGGTTCGCACCAGCATCGATGAGTCGATGAACTACGCGCTGTTGGTACACGTAGTCCTCGACCGTGGGGGATGGCTTCATAGGATCCTCAGGTAGGATCAGCTTTCGTCCAACCGCCGCTTCAAGAGCACCTTGGACGATATCGGGAGCGTAGTCAACTCTGGCTAACAGCAAGGACACAGCCTCATCACACCATGACGAGGCAGCGTCATATAACGCCCGGCGCTTCTCGTCGTCGGTCCAGCCGTTCCATACATCGAGAAAGTAGGCTACCAATTCCACGTGACAATTTCGAGCAGCCACCGAAAGACAGGAGAGATGGGGTCTTTTGCTGGGGTAGAAGCGTCCGTCGGGACCGACTAGTCGCCAAAACAGACTGGCGATCTCGAGTCTGCCGTACTGCGAAGCAGCCAAGAGTGGTGTAAAACCGGGATCGTACGTTTGTTGCACCTTTGGGTTCCCCCCAGCATCAAGTATCATCCGAACTGCAGTCTCGTCATTTCGGAATACGGCTTCGTGTAGAGCCTCACCGATGTTGTGGTTTGGATCGATTGCGGGACTCCAGTGTCGTAGAACCTGCGCCAAGTACTCCCTGTCTCCGTTTCTAAGGTAAGGTTGCACCACCTCGAAGAAGTGTGGCATTTGAGGTGTTGACGCATTCATTGTGTTCAAGTTATCGGTGAGAGGAAGTTTATGGGATGGTGTTGGAGTGGTAATTTCTGTTCAAGGTTACTAAGGGAACTGGACAGATTAGTGTCCCGTATTATATAAGCCACCGGGATCTCTAATAGCTACAAGGAACTATTATTTCACAACCCCTAGGCTAAATATCCCACAAGCACCTACAATACCTTATGATAACTAGATAATAGCAACAAGAACGATGACAGAAGACAAGAACAACAACGGACGACAAGGACAATGACGGACAACAGTAATAATAATACACTAAAAGTAAATAGATAGTAGTAGTTCAGAATAGCTGGAGGGGATATAAAATAGTGAGTTTAGAGGGGTTAAATATTAGTTCTCTAGCTGTATCTTGAGTGAAAACGTACCGCCCAACATCTATCTAAATCAAACCCTTTGCAGGTGCCGCTACCCAGATAAACTGTACGATTCCCTACCTACAGACACGGGACGTTCAACTTGCGTCATCTAGAGGCACCGGATTAATTCAAAAATCGATACATTGATACCGAGTCTTTTTCCTTCTATGAGCTTAAAGCTTATGACTCTGACATGGCCTGCGTGGTGGTGGGGTGGGGAGGCAAGATATCGATACAGGCAGCTGGGGCTTAAGGCTACCCTAACCTGCCCTCCTGAATTAGCCCTACCACGGGCCATCCTCCATTACCTCCTGGCGGCCCGGTCGGGCCATGGAGACTTCGAACAGTACCATCAACGCTTCAACCACACTGAAGCCCTGCTAACCTGCTCTTGTGGGGAGGCAAAGGAAGTAGACCACCTGGTCTACTGCCGAAAGACCCTAGTGAGGAGGCAACAGTGGCCCACCCTCCATCCTTTAAGTTCGTCAGAGCCCATAGGACCTATGGGATCCCTCGAGCGATACTTCAAGGTTCTAATTACTGATCATGAAGGCTTTCAGGCCTTCCTACGTTTGACAGGCTTCTTTCAGAAGGTCTGCCCACGTTACTAGGGGCCAGCCCTTGACTGGACTCTAAGTAACCAATCTATCCTATCCTACGATAGGGACCGAATCAAAACCAAAAGAACTGGAGGAACCAGTGGGATCCAGGGACATAATGAACACATAGAAGCCTCTAGGCAAGATATGGAGGACGGAGGCAGAGCTGTGTACTATAGAGTAGATCGTCGAGGCCTGCGGCTCTCCACGCCATATACCCCTTGGGAGGTCCGCGGCAAGGGCTCCGCCCTTGCCGTCCTGGCGTTAAATACAACAACAACAACAACATGGCCTGCGTGCGGTGTTTGTTGCGCTCCATCCAGCTTCTTTATCTTAGATACCTGCACATCAATACCGTATTACTGGCTGCTCCAAAACGAGCCCCCTTCCTCGCCTTAGCTCGCAATATCAGAGAATCGTAGAGGTCCATACACGACCCAAACGTCATAGACAGCAAAACCCGGTGTCACGCTTGGGGTCTGCGTCCTCAGCTTCGCGAAGTCGGTGAGGTCCATGCCAACATTGAACTGCACCACACTGTTGGGGGTGATCATGCCCGGCACCGCCGAGCCGGTCGTTGCAATCGGCGTCACCTGGTAAGCAACAACTAATGCCGGCTTTTGAAACGACAGCTTCTCATAAGTCGAGGCGCTGGTGACATTCCCCCATAGCTTGTCCAGGCTGTGCGCCGTGGGATCTGACGTGACGATCTGCGCCTCCATACCAGCAGTGATGTACGCGGCCCGGAGGCTGGTCACGCTGACTGGAGTCTGTGGCGGAGTAACTGCCTGGGGAGTAGCCGGGGCCGGTTGAGGTTGAGTATTAAGCCCGAAGATAGTCATGCCCGTGGTAGGACTTGATGGCCCCCCAGGGCAACCGAGTTAGCAGAGCAATTCGGATTTACCTGTAGGAGACGATGACTTACACTGGCTTAGAAAGTGATTCCATCTCCTGCTGCCGGCTTTCGCGCAGCCATTTCAGAGTCGCCCGGAGCACGTCAGTGGTCCCATACACGGCGGGCCACACTGGCGACTGTGGGTTGACCGCGACGCTGGCCCGGCTGAAGAGGTTGTTGTAGTTATGTACCAGTCCCGTCGCCGCAGCTTTTGCCGCAGAAGGGTTCTGTACAGTGGCGTTGTATGTAGTTGATGAGAAATACCCTTGCCAGGTCGCATAGCTGGAGTCGGTCGGGGACACGATTGATAGCTCAGGCTGCCACTTGCATGCTTCGTACACATAGGCTGCCTCGTCTCTTCTGACGACTTCGAGCGCAGCTGATGGCACGGGAGACGAGATCGTCTTCGCTGACGCGCTCTGCAGTGCCTCGATATTGGTATAAGGCTCTACGCCGACGGAGACGACCTGCTGCGCGTTGACATCGCCCTGACGCTGCTTGATCGCGGCCAGGACATCGGCAGGAGACGAGAGGACCGTTTCCTGGTAGTAAGCATCGTAAAGGTACGCCTGGCATGGAAAGTCCATTGCCAGCCGGCTCAAGAAGCTACAGCCAGATTCGAACGAGTTTTGCAGCGTCGAGAACAAGTCCGCTACCGCAATTCGCGCCTGGTCCAGCTCTTCGCCACGCGTCTGAGAGATGAAGGTCCAGCAGACGCTCAGTGCGGTACCCTCTACGATCGAGCGGATGTAGAAGTCGCCAAACTTCGTTTGCCAGGCGGTTGGATCAGTCACCTGTTTGGCTACATCGAGGACGCTGAAGCTGGCGACTGTCGACCTCTTCAGACCAGAGCGCAGGTTTAGAACGACACTGAACGCGCGATCGCTCTGACCGAGCCGCCACACAAGATTGGGATACAGTCTTGTTCCCACGAGGGCGTTGATCGTCTGGCGGAAGGTCTGCTCGAGGAAGCTCTGCATACTGGGCTCGTCGTGGACGACATACCACTGAACGTCACCTTCCGGTGAGACGTCTGCGTTGCTGGGCCCCGACGCCACGTCGAGAGCAGGTGTGCGCAGGACGTCACTTGGTTGTGTCACAGGACCAGACGACGAGATGCCACTGCCGAGAGCGACACCACTGGCGCCGTTCCAAGGGATTTCCACGGGGGTGGCCTGCATCAAGTGGTCGAGCACGATCCCGGCGAACAAGGTCCGGGTCCCCTCGAAGCCAGGGATCTTGGAGATGATGTCCTCGATGGGCACCACGGCCTCCTGCTCGACGACTCGCCACCAACCCGGGTTATCGACTGTGTTGCACCACGCGGCCGGATTATTCCCCAGCGTCGTGTCGCCGCCCTGAGCCTCCCAGGCAACCGCGTTGTTCGTGTTCGATGAGGCTGACTTGCTGTCGGTTGAAGAGCCGTCTTCCGTATTGGAACTGGCAGTCACTGTCGTCGCCTGGGTAGCAAATGAAGCCGCGAGCGATAACTTCCAGGCATCCTGCGTCGATCCCGAGGCCGATTTCTCGTCCGCCGCCAAGAATTGTGTCGCGCGAAGGCGGCCGCCGAGCTTCGCGCGAGTGACAAAGAGATGTCCGAAGCTGTCATAGAATTCCATGAGCGCCACATAGCTCTTGGTCTGGCTGATTTCCTGGAGAGCAGCGGTGCAGTCAGGCGAGAGAGAGATGGAATCCTCGTCCAGGAAGAGGCGGACCCGGGGGAAGTTGTACGAGGCGTGCATCTGGAGTGACTCTGAGCCGGACTCTTCCGAGCTGGACGTCTTGCTGCTCTTGGCAAAGCCAGCCGATCCGTTCGCCCCAAAGGAAAAGGCACTTGCTGACGCAGCGGCCTGGACATCGAAACTCGAAAAGGCTTGCCGCGCAGAGGCAAGCTGCATCTTGGACGAGATAGTCACGATCTCGATGCTAGAATCGTCATGGATCTCCCACAGAGGAAACAAGCTCTGCAAAGGGTTGTCTACAGGCAGATCCGGATCCGTGTCTGACTGGCCAGCATCTGAGCCAGCATCTGAGCCAGTAGCAGGGGTGCCGCTCGAAGCCGGGCCCGATGCCGACGATGCATCGTGCAAGCTTAGCTCAACTCTGCTCACACCCGATGGGGTGGCCGCGGCCCTGGCTATCTCCCTGATCTTGGCCGCGAGACCAGAGCTCACGGTGCCGGGTGAGAAGAGGAGGGGATTAATGGGGTTCGGCTCCAGCTTAAAGGCTGTCTTACGAGCCCTGAACAGCTCCTGCGACTCCTGGTCGATGATGAAGCCACTGAGGAGATTGTTGTTAAAGACAACCTCGTTCCAGTCGTCAGTTTTCATCTGCGCGGGCCGAAGCACGGGGCCAGATGTCTGATGGGCAGTTGAATTCGGGTCGGTAGTGGGGGCATCTGGAAGTGTTCCAAAACCTGACAGGCCAGACTCGAATGTGTGCAATGTGAGGTTGAACGGAGCATCACCAGCCTTCTGGGGACTGGGCACACGCGCCTTCTCTAGGAAGGCGATAGTGTACACAAAGCTTTCCATGAGCTCCTTTAGAGCTTCCGAGTAATGCGGGATGGCGGCTTCGATATATCCTGAGAGAGTGGTGTTGCTGTTGATCAAGCCTCCGTCCGGAAGGCAGAACTGGTTCCGGCCGATGCGTTCCCACAATCGGCTCAGTATGATCCCGCCAATTTGTTTGTCGTCCTCGGTCTGTCCCACCTGCTTGACTTCATCTTTGGAGAACGAGACAGAAGGCTGCAAAACGTTGCCTGATTTGTCGCGAGTGACTGCGACGAGTGAGAGGCGGAACGACTTAGTGAAATCCATGGTGAAAGCTGGTTGTTCAGAATTACTGATTGCTGTGGTCTGCTCAGCGTTATGATGGAGTGCAAATGGCAAACGAAAAGCAGACATTTATGATACGATTTCTTTTCCTGACAAATTGGTACTTGAGGAAAACTCTCCTTGATGCGGTCGCTGGAATCACATACCAAAGTGATGTTCTCACGAAGGCCGGTCTAGCCAGTAGGATTGGATGATGTCTTATCCCAGCTGTTCTGTCAGGTATGTGGCGCCCGCTCTTCACTAATCATCCTAGTCTCTGTACGCTATTGTGACAACCGCGAGATAATTATTGAACTCGGCCGCAAACAGCGAAAGCCAGCACCAAGGTCTCGATTATTGTAAAATCAGAGGTGCAGTCAACAACACGCCACCTGGAGATTGAACTGAATTCCAGCTCAGCCGAGGTCCAAAGTTTTCTATATCAATACATCACCCGTGGTTATAGGAGAGCAGGGGTGCCAACAAGCTAACTTGATGCAAGAGCGCCACGATATTAACGTCGAACCCGGCAAGTCCGTTTGCCATTCTGCATAGACTCTCCGAGTCAGACCTCATCCTTTCAGCAATCTTACAGAAATACAGTGCATCAGTTGTCACATAATGAGGGTCTCCCATGGATGCAAGATATATCAGCCTATAAATATCGCCCTGTGCCCAGGTGTCGTTCTCTACCTCACCAGACAAGTAATAACATCAACAACCACACAACCTTACCACAAAACGACCGTTGAGCTTTGTCTATATTTTTTCTCAAGATGTCTGATATCCCTATCCCATGCCGCTACTACCACCTTATCAATGATGGTATTGGTATCAAGATCTGGCCGGAAATCCGCCATAACAAGAACCATGAAAATGTTATCTGGGAAGGCAGAAACCTGGATGGATTTGGTCTGAACATCAGTAAATACCCTCCTAGGCCCTGTCTTCGCGAGTGTTTTGTGATCAGCTAACCAAGGCTGCAGACGAAGAGGTAACGGTTGATTTCAAGGCTGTTGGTCTTGCCCCTGACACCCTTTTCATCCTATCTTCGAATACCATGTTCGGTACCGACATGTGGAACGGCAGCCCGATCTTCAAGTACGATCCGAATTCAACCGTCACGGTCAACGCAGTACGAAGGGGCGCGGTTGATAACGGAGGTCTCGAATTTGCAGGCCTGACTTAGTCAGATTCTGTACTGTCCATGCAATCTCGACGAGGATTCGTGCTGTTCTTGTGCATGGCGTCGGCGATCGAGCTGCAGGCATCTGAGGACTCCCAGTGCGAACCAATATGTACAGGGCTTTCATATAAGGAATAGGAGGGTGTCGGCTTGGTTGTTCGGAGGGAGACGTAGCGAACAATCGAAATGGTCAAATACGACTGTGTCACTTTGCAAATCAATGATGGTGCTATGTGACGGGCTTGAATTTCTGTTGTGAAACTCCGTAACTCCCTAATCCCCTGTCTGAGTTAATGATTAATATGGACAATTTGGTTGATACCGAAGTCAAAGATGGATTATTGTAAGGTAATGCGGATACAGACTTAGTATTCCTAATCATGCCGCTGTAGTCAATTCGTTTGAACAAGACCTGAACTTTGGCCAGACAACACAGGACGAGCGCCGCACTCTGTTTTCCCCGTGATTGCTTGACGACCTGAAGATCATGGAAGCACGAGAGAGGGTCCTTGTTACGCAGCTCAGGGAGATCCAAGGGCTTCATTTCTCCTATCCAGGCGTAAACTCTGCTTGCATCAAGCACAATTCATCAGGACAAAAGTCAGTCTTGTGATTTTGTTTGGCTTGCACCCCGTGTACTCCAATTTTATTTGGTCTCTCGGCTTGTGGCTGGCTGACTTGCGAAATAGTATCCGGCAACCAGCGCTCGCAGTCGAGTAGCTCTCTGCGAAAGCGATGTCTCAATAGCCGTGTGATACCTTCGGTAAGGTGTCCCAGGGCGGATTTCAACAGTTTTCAGCACGCAGTGACTGTGAAACATAAACATTGGCATAAGCCGTATCCGTAGATCAACTGTGATAATTGCTGGGGGACTGGACGTTCTAGGTAGGCCTGTCTTACTTTACCATGAGGATGAGCTACCACGTGGTTACCTGATGAGGTTGCTAGAGCTGGCTAATATGTATTCAGAAGGTCGCGCTAAGAACGGCAGAGCGGTTGCTCCCGCATCAGACATCGGTTGACCGGGGCATCCCGAATAGGGTCTGAGTAGAGGAACGGCAGTTGTTATTGCATCGTACGACTGAATGCCGATTACTTGCCAGGTATAATGTCACATTCCTTCGGCATCAGTCTCTTTCCCCTCTTTTCTTTTGGTTTCAGGACTAGCTGCCTCGCGTTTGCAAGTTCTTGTCGGCCGAGGCCTCGATGGTGCATTCCACATCGTGCCATCGCTTAGAATTCCCATGCACCACTTGTCATCCTTTGGCTTTTGCCAAGGTCAACGGGTGGAAGGACGTCTGCCGTTCCCGATGGTTGCCAACGACCACAAATCTATTTCTTGTTCAGCTAGCCACGCGGAAGTAGCGTGCAACCTGTCATGGCTTGGAATGCCACGTTTCGGACCCTGATGCTCACCATTGCAATGGTGTTCGGCTTAGTGATACGGCCGATACTTTGAAACTCCCGCCCACTTGTCGTGTGCAGGCTTTGAACCAAGCATGGTGTGGCCATTTTGTCGCTTGCGGGGTCGGACAAGAAGAATCTAGGCGAGGAGAAAATCTGAGCTAGAATGTAGAAAGTTATGATGTCTCTGGAAACATAGTCACTGGTAGAGTTTGGTCAAGGGCTTGAAGAAGCCTCGAGAGGTGATATTCTCAGGATCTCAACCGAAACAACATGGCCGTAACTAGCGCCGCTAGCGCCTTGATGCGTGCTCAGCTCGCGATACAATTTCCAATTTCGGCATTTGCACATGTTCCTCAGAGCTAGGTAAAGGTGTTGGCCGTCAGAGATCCTTTTCCAAAGCCGCTGCGAGACCATGCTCGCACGCATAAAGCCGAGCGAGTTCCTATAACCCTACCTACCATTAGATCTACAGCTGCAAGTACCATTTCGAATTGTTCCATCTCCTAAACGAATTCATCCACATCACTTCTTTATCATGGTGGCTTTGCAATTTTTCCTGCTCACCTTCACCTGTGCACTTGCTCAGGGCATTACTGTCACCACCTGGGACAACTCAACGGGCTGTGTGGGCGGTCTTTCCCGAACCTTCATCGTCAGCCCCAGCCCAAGTGACTGCCTTGGTTTGCCAAATGGCTACCGGGCTCGCTCAGCTAGAATTACCGATCGTCAAGTGCTTACTCGGAGACTGAAAGTCTGGACCAGCGTGGGATCTAATCTGTGTGCAGTTCCTGACCGGACTGGAGTCGACGGGTCAGACTGTGTCCAGCCATCCTCACAGGCAAGACCTATCAGTGGCCTAACTCTTGTACTTCTCACGAACCATTTGGCGAGCGAGGAGGAAAGCTTACCGCACGATCACACCGATTCCACTTCTGCGACTCTTCTGTCCTATGGATACGAGGACGATCAAGTCGTGTACGAGCTTTCGGCAGAGTCTCTGCACGGCCAAGAATATGCTAAACTGCAAGACACCCACGACAGGATCAGGTATGTCCATCCGGTCCATGTATCAGTGTTAAGCCGTGCACAACTTGTGCTGACATGGGTCGCAGATTTCTGAAGGAGCATGGGGACAGACGCGCGTCCACCAGCGCCTGGGAGACATACGACGACAATCAAGTTGAACTGAAGTAGTTCATTATCAGGGACAATCTCTACGGCTGAGCTACCCGAGTTGAACACTCTGAAGGGAGATGTGAAATTTCAATGGGAAATGCTGGGCATTATTGCTGTTGGCAGAAAATAGGTGTTACGCTGCTGGGGGATGGGAGAGCAAGTTGACAAAAAGCCCCAGCATTGGTCGGTTATATTTCTCCGGTCGAATCTGTCCGGCTTCTGGTTTCTTGCCTCTCGTGTGCCTTGGACGTCGCTGGAGAGCTCGGGCGTTTCGGCTTGAAGAGGACGGCGTTTCGGGTCGGCGGGGCGGGCGGCTAGTGTGGGTCCTCCCGAGTTGCGCCCGGCCGCCCGCCGGATCCGCGGAGTTCACAGTGGCTGGTACGTAGGTTCTGTCCAGAGGTACCTGCCGTAGGTGCCTAGTGACTTTAGATAGGTACCTAGGTAGATACCTAGGTAGATACCCAGGTAGGTAATATCAGTGGCGCAGAAAGTTACGCCTTTATTGATAAGATAAAAGCTTATTGCATCCGTCCAATGCTTTTTTCCTCAACTGCTCGGATGGCCATTTGATTGCCAAGGGGCAGCAAGTTGCAAGGGACTCTGGTGTGGAGAGTCTCGGAAAGACAGCGCGCTTGTTGTCAGTTGATGCACGGGGTGGGATACCGGACGACAGACGCCGCCCGTGCCAAGGCTGTTAGGCCAGTTAAAAAGGCTGAGGGCATCCGGCTTGGCTCAGGCCGGCGACACCCAACAGCCATCTGTCATGTTGTTGAGCTACATCGGACTTTACGTTTGCCTTCTCGGATCAAGAGCTTGCTGATGATTTCGACGAGGATGACCCTTTTGCGGATACGATGTTTAATAGTGTATTCGGACCTAGAGTCCACTCCACTCGCTCTGGTAATAAAATCCATCGGGGCTCCGTCCCGACCCGCTGCTAAGGTGTCGCTGTGTCTTTTTTTATCGTCACGAAGCGGCACTAACTATTTTTTCCGGGGCCAATACGGAGCCGTAACTCTGAAGTCGTAGAGAAGGGAGGGAGGGAGAGACATGCCGAGAACGAACCTGCTCCCTTGCAGCATCGCACTTGGTGGTGATAAGCCCAAGACTTACTTTGATCGGCGTCCAGGGCTTGTGTGCGGCTGAGGTGAAACTTTGCTCCAATGGGGACCACTGGAAACGTCGAGGATGGGAGACAGAAAAAACTGTTGAAACGCCTCTGATATAGAGGATCGTCAGACATCCATACGGGCAATCGCCCTACACATCCATAATCCCAAACAATGGAGTCGTTAAAAGGAGAACCCGGTGCATACCATACCTTGTACCCGGCCCAGTGAGGTGGATTTTAGTGGTGAAAACCCGGTAGAAACCCGTCTTGAACCCTTGACCGGCCAGCTCAATCCGACACGGGGAAAGCTCAGATCTTGCGTCTTGGCGCGCGAACCTTTCCTGTCAAGTAAATGCCTTTTTTCTCGTGCACTTCTCGGCTTCTCGCGCAGACGCCAGAAAGCGGTATTATCAAGTACCTGCTCTACATAGTAGGTACCGTGTTGCCCTAGACGTTCTGTGCCACGTTGCTCGCCTGAAGACTGCGGTGCGTTCCCCTCAGCGGCCGTGCTGGAGGGCCTCGGGTTCGTCTTGGCCAAGCTCCGTGCCCCCTAAAGGCCAATCTCTACGGTGTTCAAGGTACTTATGAATCCATGCCACCCATAGCAGAGGTAGAGGTACCAACCCTAGAGGCACATGCCACCCACCTACCCCAAATCTTGGGTTACTCTGCGTTACCTCTAGTGTCGCCCGCCCGTCCGGCCGTTCTCCGTACCACCAATCTTTCCTTCCTCTGCCTGCAGCCTGCGCCTGCACCTGACCTTCTCGTCCACCTTCCAATCTATTGCTTCCGTTTCTTCCATTCTTCCACTCCTTTACCCAAGGCCGCCCGTCCCTCTTTCGTCGTGGCCATCCTCATCCCGCCAGCCGAGAGATGCCATTCTATTAGCCGGCCCCCATACTTGCCGCTCTTCCTTTTCTCCTCTGGATCCCCGGGTCCTACATCGACTTGCTAGTCGATAGCCACAGCCAAGCTACCTGCAGAGTAGCGCACGCGACACATCTCCCTCTCCCTCGAACCTCGCGCTCCAAAGTCTCGCCCCGGCGAGCACGCACGCAAACATGATGCCCCGACGGAGGAGCCGTTATGTGCTCCTGGTCGCCATCGTCATGGCCTTCATGCTCTACCAGGTCTTCAAGAACCCCGAATGGGACGCAACGGGCTACACCGGCAGCATCAAGCCCAACGTCCCCGACAAGGGCCAGAGCACCCAGAACGAGCCCGCGAAGCCCCCTCCCGTCAACGAGCCCGCCGCCAACAAGCCTCTGAACAACCAGCCGCCCCCGGAGAGCGAGCATCCCCACGACCAGGAGGAGGATGGCAACGAGCAGAACCCCAAGAAGCAGACGGCGAAGCAGACGGTCAAGATCCCCCAGCTCAAGACCCCGTCCGCCCAGCCCAAGGAGAAGATCGATCCTACAAAATCCGTTGACACCCCGACCATGCCCGTCTACAACCCCGACGACAAGGACGCCGCCGCCGCCGATGTCACCAAAGCCCCGACGATACCCCTCGAGGACGACCTCCACGCCAAGAAGCCCCCTGGCCGGCCGAATGCCGAAGCCGTCACGAAGAGCGCCTCTGCGACCTCGTCTCAAATCCACTGGCACAAGGTCTCGGAGCACTTCCCCGTCCCTACGGGCGAGATCATCCCGCTTCCGACCGGCAAGCCCAAGGAGATCCCCAAGATCCAGTACAAGTTCCTCCCCGAGTCAGACATCGCCAAGGCGAAGCGCGAGAAGCGCTTGGCCCAGGTCAAGGCCGAGATGCAGCGCTCCTGGGGCGGGTACCGCAAGTTCGCCTGGATGCACGATGAGCTCTCGCCCGTCAGCGGCCGCTCCCGCGACCCTTTCTGTGGCTGGGCTGCTACCCTGGTTGACGGCCTCGACACGCTCTGGATCATGGGCATGAAGGACGAGTTCGACGAGGCCGCCAAGGCCGTCAAGAACATCGACTTCACCTACAGTTCCACGCGCCGCGATATCCCCGTCTTCGAGACCATCATCCGATACTTGGGCGGTTTGCTCGCCGCCTACGACGTGAGCGGCGGCAAGAAGGGCGGCTACGATATGCTGCTCGACAAGTCCGTCGAGCTCGCCGAGATCCTCATGGGCGTCTTCGATACCCCCAACCGCATGCCCATCCTGTACTACAACTGGATGCCCCAGTATGCTTCACAACCCCACCGCGCTACCACGGTCAGCGTGGCCGAGCTGGGGTCCATGACCATGGAGTTCACCCGCCTCGCTCAACTCACCGGGGAGGACAAGTACTACGACGCCATTGCGCGCATCACCAATGCCTTTGAGGACCTGCAGAACCGCGGCACGACCCTGAACGGCATCTTCCCCGAGCAGCTCGACGCCTCGGGCTGCAACAGAACCGCCGAGGCCATCCGCTACCAAGAGTCGCAGGCGGCCATTGCAAGCGCAAGCGCCGCCGCCGCCGCCGCCCTGAGCGAGCCCAAGGGCCACGAGCCCGTTACCGAGGCGAAGCGCGATGCCGATGACGTCCCGTTGCCTGCCGAGACCGGCGTTCCCAAGGGCAACGGCAGCGAGCCCGACAACGGTCCACTTGCCAAGCGCCAAGTGATTGACGACTCCGCGGAGAAGCCCAAGGTCAACGAGCAGCCTCTTTACCCCGGAAACAGCGGTCGCAGGCCCTCTCCGACGACACCAGAGGAGGACAAGTCCGAGTGGGAGTGCATCAAGCAGGGACTTGCCCCTGGCGGCTGGGGATACGAGCAGTACAGCATGGGCGGAAGCCAGGACTCCACCTACGAATACTTCCCCAAGGTATGTTACGACTGTGTCTGTGCAGAGCGCAAGCTAACTGTGACAGGAATATCTCATGCTCGGTGGTCTTGAGCCCAAGTACAAGACAATGCACGTCAAGACGATCGAAGCCGTCAAGAAGTGGCTCCTCTACAGGCCCATGGTTCCCGACGACAGGGACATTCTCTTCTCCGCCAAGGCCACCACCTCTGGCGATCCCGAGACCGACCTCCGCACCGAGTTCGAGGTCACGCACCTTACCTGCTTCATCGGCGGCATGTTCGGCCTGGGCAGCAAGATCTTTGACCGGCCCGAGGATCTCGAGATTGGCAAGAGACTCACCGACGGCTGTGTCTGGGCGTACGAGTCGATGCCTTCTGGCATCATGCCCGAGGGTGCTTCCGTCGTTCCCTGCGCGTCCACCAAGAGCTGCCCCTGGAACGAAACCCTCTGGTGGGAGCACCTCGACCCGTCTGCCGGCTGGCGCGACCAGCAAGTGGCGGACTGGGAGGAGCGCCAGCGCGAAAAGAAGCAGACCCAGGAGGAGCTTAGGAGGCAAACTGCGGTTGAAAGGCCGTCGGTCGACAAGGCCATGCCCAAGCCCGAGGAGGCAGAGGACGAGCGTCAAGTAGAGAAGACGGACAAGGCCAAGGTGGAGGAGAAGAAGGAAGACCCCTTTGCCAACGTGGAGGTGCCCAAGGACGAGCCCAAGAAGGTGAACCAGGCGAAGAAGACCGAGTTCCCGGCACCGGAGCCCGGCCTGAACAAGTCGCCGTCCAACGTGGACGAGCACCTGCTCAAGAAGAGGGCGCCGCCCATGGAGGACCCGCGCCAGGGAACCGCGGAGGAGGCGGCCAGCAACTCGCTCAAGGACAAGCTCAACCTGAACAACGCCGACAACTCGGATGGTGCCATTTCAAACGACGCGCCCCCGAGCGGAGGCGTCGTGGGCTCGATCCCCGCGGCCGAGGAAATGGAGTACCCCGACCCCAAGCCCATGTCCCACGAGGAGTACGTCAAGACCAAGCTCGAGATGGAGAAGATCCCGCCTGGCTTCGTCAACATCAACGCCAGGCGCTACATCCTCCGGTAAGTGTCGACGCCGCTAGTCCATTTGATGTGTATCCACTAACAACTTCCAACAGACCCGAGGCCATCGAGTCGGTGTGGTACATGTACCGCATCACGGGAGATCCCATCTGGCAGGAGAAGGGCTGGAAAATGTGGGAGGCCGTGATCAAGGCCACGCGCACCGAGTACGGCGCCAGCGCCATCGACGACGTGCTCTCGACGAAGCCCGAGCCCGTGGACGAGATGGAGAGCTTCTGGGTCGCGGAGACGCTAAAGTACTTTTACCTCTTGTACTCGACGCCCGACGTCGTCAGCCTGGACGACTGGGTCCTCAACACGGAGGCGCATCCGTTTAAGAGGCCTGTTTAGAACGCGCATATTTGATCGTGTTTTGCATGGGGTACATGCATAGCGGGCAAGCGTGGATTTGAGAAAGAAAAAGACAGATACACGGAGAGTCAGGAGGAGCGAGTAACCGCATCCTGAGAGCATGAGATATCACTGGGGCTGGAATGGGACTGGGACTGGACTGATGGCGTTTTGGGCGCTTTAATTGCTTTAATTGTTTCTTGGGGTTTTGATGATGTCTATCTATACTTGTATTTGGTCTACCAGTCGTCCATCCCATTCCCCGGCCCTTGGCATTGTATAAAGCATGAGAAAGTATGGGCAAAACGCGCCGGTTTCTTCTCGAGTCTCGCTCGACATGGTCAAAATGTGCGAACGGTTCTCAATATGTGTGCATGGATCTCCAGAAGCTGCTCAGGTGCCAACGCGGTTACCAGTAATCACCATCAGGAAGGGACACGGTGCTGAGGGTTTGGCATGCTCAATTTCATTTATTCTCATCTTCGGAGTCATCTGCTGGGAAACTCTTTTTTTCCCCTTCATCATGGACGACATACTCCTACATTTCCCTGGTTTCCTGATTCCCTCATACCGAGTTTGTCCCCTCGTGTCCTTCGTGCCGGTCTTCTCTGTCGTCTTCTCTCATGATCTTGGTCCCTTTTGAATCGCTCCGTCCCGACTCTCCGACGCGTGCCCTCCGTACCTCCTTCGAAGTGCTGACCGTGTGTCACGGCCTCGGGCTGTATCGTCGTTTGCGAGAGCGGGCGGGGGATCCGTCGTGAAAGGGGCCTGCGGCGCGTTGCTGATCGTCTATCTCGTCCATGCTTCTCTTTGCTCATCCGCCGCTCGGAAAAGGCGTCAACATTAAAAACATGGGGGGTCTTCGTGGAACTTCTGAAATGTTCCGCGCCCCCGCCGGCCCAAAGGTGAATGCCCGAAAAGAAAAAAAGGTGTATAAACAAAACACGAATTCGAAATGAAACGCCGATTTCCCTGATGCTTGGTGGATTTTTTTGGTGTTGGTGGTGAATGTGCTGATGGGTGATGTGATCGAAAGAAAACCTGCCATGTACAGAATGATCCCTGTCCTCGTGGTGGACTATGCACTTTGTTGTACCGAGTGCGGTGGTTGCTTAGTCGACCATTTGGCTCAGAACGCGGATACTCAGGATCATGACGAGCAGACCGATGGTGACGATGATGAGGAGGGTGAAGCTGAACCAACCGAGCACCATGGCAGACGTACCGACGCCAGAGCGGACAGCGCCGTTTCCGAAATCTTGGGCGATGATGGACGCGGCAACGGACGCGGTGTGCTGCCACAACACGGAAACGAGGACGAAGATGGACGCAATGAAGATGATGGCCAGCGAGATTTGAGAGACGGGACGCGAGGGGAAGGGCTTGACCTCGCGGTCGGAACCCTCGGAGTCCTCCTCCTCATGCCAGCCGGGGAAGGTGGCGAGGAGAAGGAAGCAGACGAAGGCGAAGATGATGGCGATGATGCTGGGACGGGGGTTAGCAAGTTGCGAACAAGGAACGGTCTGGCGGGGATGCTTACATCAAGTACGGGAAGACAATCATGTCCTTGAACTGGGCCGCGAGCCAGATCAGGTTGAGGGGGTCCTGGTCGACGGAGACTTCGTTGGCGAGGGCGGTGGCGTTGTTGCTGCAAAGCCAGCTGCCGCCGTCCGGGCTGATGCAGATACCAAAGTAGCCGACGCGCGCGGCGAGGCGGGCGTCACCGGCGATGTTCTCGATAGCCGTGTGGACATTGTAGTCGACCTGCGCGGTGTCGGGGACCGCGGTGTATCTGTCGTAGTACAGCGACAAGAGGAAGATGTCGGGTATTAAAGGTGACGACGAAGAGCATCCTGCCAGTAGTAAAGCTGCGGGCCATTAGCACTAGGAGTCTGGATCCTCTGGCGGGAGCAACTCACAAAGAAGGATGATCGAGACGGCAATCAAGATCATCAAGACATGGTGGTATCCTAGGAACGGTACGAACCCTGGCGTTACGTGTTAGCTGGATGGGAAGCGCTCGTCGACGGATGGGCTTACTCACGATACCAGCCTACTTGGAATTTCGCCATGTTGGCTGTGTGATTCTAGTCCTCTTCTCTAGAGAGATGACTTCGCTCTCTTGGTTCCACCCGCGCCCGTCCTCCGTGGTAGGAGTGACGGTTGGGTTTGGTTCCTCGCACCCCTCAGCGCTGGCACGCTGTTGTCTCTCCTTGCGGTTTGAGTGGAGGAGGCGATCGCGGGAGCTCGTGGTCGAGGAATGCGGGCGGGCGATGCGAAGAATCGGAATGCTGGAGAACACCGCGAGGAATGCGAGACGGTGTCGGACCTGCGAAGATTTGTATGTACTCGAGACTCTTCTCGGTACGGTCAGACGCAACAAAGACAGACTACCACTTGGGATGCTGTCACTCGAGATTGACGATGTGAGGAGACGGCAAAGTGTGGAAGTGGTGCGAATGAATGCGGGTGGGCGGGTAGGTCTTCAAGATGTGGGTGGTGTGGTGGGCGTGGGATATTGGGATGGCTGGGAAAGCAGCTGGAAGGGAGGGAAGAAGGGTGGACTTAGTTTTGTCTCTCTGGACGATGAAGAATGTACCCAGAGTGTAAAAGCGGGAAGCCCGCAGTCTCGGGGCGAGCGAGAGGTTTGTAGAGCGAATGCTGAGACGAATATTCGGATGGCTGGTAAAGTGGTGCAGGAAGAAAAAAGGGTGATGGTTATGGGTTGATCTGGATTCTGGAGAAGGAGAGGTTCAGCGGCGATGCGCAATTGGCCCTGCCATCCACTTTTTGCAAGTCGAGCAAGGTTACCTGGGTTTGTACGGAGTACGGACTGAGGTAGGTAGGGAATGGTGCCGGGGGAGTGGTCGCAGTCGAGAGAGCCAAGATGGTGTGCGACTGGTTTACGGTGGTTTACGTAGCTACGCCAACCTCCTCTATTTACTCGTGGCCGTTGTCCGGGCGATTCTCAGCGTCGCGGCGGTTCCTGGGCGCGCAGGGCTAAAAGCGGGGCGGGGCAGCTGTCCGGGGGTGACCCCCCTGTCCCTAGCGGCCATCCCTCAGCACCTGTAGGCTGTTGTTGGCTCACTGTGGCTTCCTACGATGGCCCGACTTGGAAGGCGGGGCCCGTCGGAACAGGGCCTACGGCTGCTATCGCACCTGCTGAGAGGCCAAAAAAGCCCGGTGGCTGGGTGACGTCTTTCCAGGGGTCCCCCACCCATCGCAGCTTCCAGTGTCGCCGCATCCCCCGTCAAATCTAACCCTGCATCTTAGCGCACTTTTGTTTGTTCCTGACCAAACCACCACTTCACCACCACGAACTCCAGTCCAGACCAGACCAGACCTATCTGGTAGCTCGCTACTCCGTACGACGTCGCACGACATGCCTGTTTTCTCTCGCGCGTCAGTCTCCATTCCTATGCTCAAGTGTCCTTTTTCCTTCTTTGCCCGTCTAATCACTCCTGCGTCCTGCAGCTGCACCGATCGTCAGGTTTCCTCCTCGCCGAACCCAATCCGAATCAGGAAATCAGGCTCGACACGGGACGACATGGCGAGGGTTCCTGCATACGAGATGACACCCGAGACCGGGGGTCTGGTGCGTTAAGCTGTTGCCTTGCTTTCCAACCCGTCTCGACTCGCCCGCGTCGAGTCTTGGTGATGCGTTGTTTCCGCCTTCTCTTTGCCACCCCTGTTGGCACGGCGACAGCATTGAAATTCGGATCCTGGATGACGGCCGAGAGACAGCTCGTGGGACCTCAAGGACTCGGCGCACCTTGCCACGAACGCGGTCGGCTGCTTTCGTCGTCCTACTCCGTATCTTGGGCGACTGCTGAGGCTATTCGCAGCCGCCTGCCCCTGCTGGCGGGTACGGCTTGGATGCAGGTACCCCGTCCGGCTCCGTGATTTCCATCTTGGAGACCCATCGGATTCTGCTCCCCGCTAGACAAAGTCGGATCTCGCGATCCTAATGCCAACACACCGCCGCCGTACAGTATGGTATGGCGGTCAAGGAAGAGGCCGGCCGTCGTTCGGCAGCCTCATCCGCGGTCTCGCGCTCGGCGCCGGACGAGGATCTCGACACCTGTCAACGGCGCCGAACGCCTGCTCGGCTTGCTCTTGTCTCTTGATCCCGCATTGACGGTTCTTGGTGGATGCTAGCGCCGTCTTGCCTCCGCCCGTGGGGGAACGTCCGAGTTGCTGACTAGATCGGCTCGACGCAGATCGAGTGCAGTTGCTTTTACTCTGCATCTGCACCGCCATCGCCAGCAAAACAACTATGTTTAGCCATGGCTTACGACGCCGTTGAGAGGCTGTCATCTGTGTCCGTTCGCGCTGAATATCCGTACGTTTGCCAGCCATTGACGCAATCCATCTGCACCCTCCAGCCTGCCGTGACCGCCTACACACAGACAATAAGCTAGCCAGTTGTCCCTCTGACGAGGGAACAACAACACTCTCGTAGCATCAATAAACACCTTTGATGACTCATTCCGGCTTCTGCAAGAGCGAGTGCAAAAAACGTAATGGCAGCGATTGCCCTGGAAGCTGCAGTTACGCCACATTTGAGCCACGCCGAGAAATAGCTCCCGTCAGGTCGCCCACCTAGTAAAAGGCGTGGCTGGGGACCGTTCAGGCTGTATGCCCACACCCATTTAGCCCGTCGAGTCAGGCTGCTCTTTCCAAACTGCGATGCCTCCGTATCATTAAGCTGAGCCTGATATCAGCAAAGGTGTCTTCATCTCGATGCGCATACTGTTATTCCGTAGAAACGTGTTTTGCGCAGCCACGTCCAAGGACGCTCATTACATGCAATATGCAGGATAGAGGCATTTGCTCGGTACCTAGGTAGCCCCACTAAATGCCACCCGCAAGCTCCACGTCATTGTTCCGAACACACGACGTGACCTCGACATTTGATGCAGATGCAGCACCGAAATAAATCAGCCCGCCATGGCCGCAATGTCCAACCCTCGCCCCCAGGCGGGCGCACTTGATATCCGCGTCGAAGACTACCTCGATGACAAGCTCCAGTCCACGACCGACCTCGATAACCTCGACACCCTGATCGCGAGCGTCGAAGTCCAGCGCAGCCAGCTCCAGACCCAGCTCGAGGACGCCATCAAGCAGCTCGACGAGGCCCGCCGCACGGCCGAAGACCGCCAGTCCTCGCTCGCCGAGCGCATACAAGACTTCCAGGACCTCCAGCACAGCATCGATGTCCGCGTTAAGATCGCGGCGGCGTCGGATGCCCCGAACCAGGCCATCGCGAGGCTGCAACAGCCCATGAAGAAGCTCCAGACGATCGAGCTGGCGCAGAAGTACCTCGTGCTGCTTCAGGATGTCGACAAGCTGCGGGTCGAAGCTCGCTCGCATCTCCCAGAGAGCCCGAAGGCTGCCCTGGAGCCGTACTCGAAACTGAAGCAGCTGTCGAGGCGTCTGGAGGAGCTCTCAGGCCCCGCCGACGATGCGGCGGTCCACCTCGTCAACCACGTACGGGGCGTTACCGAGTCGCTATGGGACGAAATGAAGAAGGTCATGTCGGGCGAGTTGGAGGCTATACTGAGCAAGAGGTCGTGGCCCATGGTTGATCCGACTTCCGAGATGGACGAGGAGTGGCTTGCTTGCTTCGAGAAGCTGCTCGACCTCCAGATCCCGGAGGTTACGTTGAGCAAAACGACTGTTAGCCTGCTGCCTTTCGACGTCATGAGCCGCATTCTCATCTCCGAGTTCCGCTTTCACTTCCTCAGCGACAAGCCGACGAGCAAGCCCGAGGCGATAGGAACGCACTGTTTCCCTTGGTTTTTGGCTACCATAGAAAAGTGGGAGGATTTCTTTAGGGACAACCTAGGCTTCACCTTGGCTGCCAAGTTCCGCGATACCCCGGCAGGAAGCAGCCTCGTGTACGTCGACCCGGTCTGCGCCTTCATCACGAGCATGCTCCCCGTCATGAGGGAGAAGGTCAAGGGTGCGGTGGCAGACGCGGCCAGAAACCCGACGTTTTTGAGCAGTCTGATGGGCCAGCTCATGACCTTTGACGAGAATATCCGGTCCAAGTTCAACTACGACGGCGGCGACCCAGAAAAGGGCTGGCCCGGTCTGGCTTCCGAGGTTCTGGAGGAGTGGTTCGAGCCGTGGTTCCAGGCGGAGAAGCAATTCGCAATGGAACGCTTCAGGGCAATCATGGACACGCCAGATGCGCGCCACATTGACTACGACTACGCCGGGCCAGGGAAGACGAAGCCTACGTTTGGGGCGGTACGGGTCACTGATCTCCTGAGGTCCATCACGACGCAGTACGAGAGGGTCCGTACATTTAAGCACAAGATACGCTTCTTGATTGGGATCCAGCTGGATATCCTCGACGAGTTCCACGATCGCCTGCGCGGCTCGCTGGAGGCCTACCAAGCACTAACGTCAACTGTTGGTAGAACGCTACACGGAGTGACGAAAGAGCAGCTCGCGGCGCTCGAAGGCACCGGTGGCCTGGAGTCCCTCTGCAAGGTGTTTGGCAGCGCCGACCACGTCGTCAACACGCTCAAGGACTGGGGCAACGAGGAGTTTTTCGTTGTGCTCTGGGACCAGCTCCAGGCCCGCGCGACCAAGGACGGCGAGCCCTCGAGGATGTCCGGTGACATGACCTACGAGGAGGTCAAGGACCGCACATCCACGGCGGTCGGGTCGGACACAGACGACGGTGTCCTGTTCGACGAGACGATTGCGGCGTATAGTCTCCGCCGCAAGACGGCTCAAGAGTTTTTGGTCAATGCCTTGGCGGACTCCCACTATAAGGCGTTCCGGGCCTATGCTACGCGCACGCAGTGGACGACGATCAGCGACGGCGGTTCCGAGAGTGAGTCTTGTTTTGACAGGTTTGGCATGTACTCGCTAACCCTTC
Organism: Colletotrichum musicola; assembly: GCA_014235935.1. Lineage (NCBI taxonomy): Eukaryota > Fungi > Ascomycota > Sordariomycetes > Glomerellales > Glomerellaceae > Colletotrichum > Colletotrichum musicola. The sequence goes on from WIGM01000177.1 coordinate 48,549, forward strand.
ACAGTTGATGCGTCCCAGCTTGCTGTAACACCCGAGCTCGACGAGCCCCTGAGAGTGAGTATTTCGAAATCCACAAGGTGACCGCGTACTGACAGCTCCAGATCCTCAAGCGCAACCTCGAATTCCTCCTCAAGGCCGTCGGCACCGCCGCGTACCGACGCACGTGGCGCTCCGCCCTCGAAAAGCTGCAGGACCTGCTCTGGGGCGAGGTGCTCATGAGGCAGAGCTTCACGGCCTTCGGCGCGGCGCAGTTCACTCGCGACGTCAACGCCATCTTCGCCCTGGTCGAGCGGTACATCCCTAACGGGGTCGCCTCGATGGCCAGCCTGGTCGACGCGCTGAAGCTGCTCAACCTCCCCGTCGAGGCGAAGGAGGGCGGGCTGTCGCTGAAGCAGGTCACCGACCGCGCGTTCACGGACAACGCGGAGGCGAAGAAGGTGCTGGAGGAGATGGAGGTCGACACGCTCACGCCCGCGAACGCGAGGCACATTCTGCAGCGGAGGGTGGAGAATAAAGAATAGACGTTCCTCTTTCGTGTTCTAGATCTAAACCGACGCCGGGAACCTTTTTATATACAGTATCGTAGTGTTGAAGGGTATTACGATGTAGAGATGTCCCGACTGAAAAGGACAAAAGATCTTCCCGAATGTTGCTGCTTTTCTTCCCCTGTGTATCCATGCCTAGTAAATGTTTCTAGTTGATGGCCCTCATGGTCATCTCGACAACGGCAAAGGTACCGGCGCTAACAGGCATAGCCCTCAGGAGCGTAGGCACGATACCCCTCCAGAACCCTCTCAGCCCCTCGCCGCGGTACGTCTGCGCGAAGCAGTCGCGCATGGTCTTGTACCGCTGCTCGGCTCCAAAACCGTCGGTCTGCATCTTGCTCTTGACGACGTCGAGAGGGTAACTGCCCAGCCAGAGCGCCTCGCCCGCCAGGCCTCCGTAGAGCGCGACCTTCCAGCTGGGGATCTCCTTGCGGTCGACCTTGTTGCGCGCCGCGTCTGCGTTCATCATCCACTCGAAGGCGAGGAACCACACGCCGTAGGCCTGGGCCTCGCGGAGGATCGTGACGGCCTCGCCGCGGTAGAGACCGGGGAGCACGCCGCCGCCCTGGCGGGAGAGCACGCGGACGCAGTCGATGGGTCCCGAGTAGAGACGCGCGGCGCCGTGGGGCTGGGTCTGCAGGCGGATGCGGACGTGTTCGATGGGTCCTGAGATGACCGAGTTTGCGACGCCTGCGAAGGCTCCTGCGGCGTAGTACTGGCCGTAGCTAAGAGTGGGAGAGGAGGAGGAGAGGGAGTTGCGCGCCTCGAAGTAGCGGCGGGCCTGGTGGAAGGCGCCGAACTGGATGGAGACGCAGGCGCCGATTCCGAGGAGCGGGGTTAGGGTGCCCTTGTAGAAGGCCAACGCGCCCTCGTTCTTGTAGATTTGGGAGGCGGCTGTCAGGGCCGAGGTGGAGGTTGTGGAGGTTTGGAGGCGGACTTTGACGATGTCGAAGGGTTGGCCTGGGGAGGTCAGTTTTATTCTTGGAAAGTATTGTCATTTGCGCTTTGAGTGGTTGTGAAGGAGCGAGGGCGGTTGTGAGATCGGATGTCTTCCGAAGTCGGCCTCGGTTCTCTCATCCGGGCCTCACGAGAACTTCATGGTGTTTTCTCTCGTAACCACCCCCCGAGATACGATGCAGAACCAATTGACTCGTACTCACCCAAGAGGACCTGGGCGACACCGCCCGCGGCGCCGGCGAAGAGGTCCTTGGCCGTCTGCAGCGCTCCGCCGCCGCTCTGGATCTCGGGGTCGACCGCCGCGTCTGCCATCTTTGCTGGAGATACCCCGCCGAGGGCTTATCGGCCGGCTTCCGGGTGTGGGTTGCGGCTGAGGGAGTTGCTTGAAATCCCGGAACTGCGGCTAGGAAGGCAGGTAAGAACAAATGAAAGACTGGTGGGCGGCGGAAAGTGAAAAGGAAGGCGAGCGCGAGTTATCGGTGAGAGGTGAGATAAACCCTCGGAGCTACCTACCTACATTGAAGTTTACCTACCTAAGGTACGGACCTAATGTAGGCATTTATCAGCCCCGGTGCCATCCCCAGATAGCCGGGTGTGGGGCATGCAAGGGCCTCCGAGAATGGCGTGCTAACGCCAATTTGGCCGGCGGTGGTGACTCGTGAGTGGTGCTATCTTGATGAGTCAGCACATTACCGTTGTGCAGCGCATCTGCAGCGGAGCACCCAACCCGAAGCCTGATGTCCAGGAGCCCCTTCAGCCACAGGGTAAGCCGCCGGAACAACATTCTCCCACATCAAGCAAGCCAAAGTGGGTGGTCAATGCCTGCCTTCCTTATGCGAACACTTACCCAAGTAACGCGACTGCCCGCACAACGTCACGATCACACCCTACCCAGATCACCTCGCCTACAATGGCAGATCAATCACAGTTAGACAGACATCATCGAAGCAAATCCTATAGGACGTGGTCTCTCTGTCTTTAAAGATCGGTTCAATTCCCTCTGCAAAGAGACAGGCTCCGTCTGTGACGACCACACGCTAGACCGGCTTGGTGAAGAAGGTAGGCAGGAACGGTGGTTCGACTATCTTCATTTACTGACCGGTTTTGTAGACGTCCAAATCCTTGCTCTCATCCTCCTATCGGCACTTCAAGTCCTTCCAGCCGCTCGACTTCTCCGGTCCAGCAGCGGAAGAGCATTTTTTGGCGAATTATCAAACCTAAACGCGAAGATCACAAGCGACGATTTTGACCTCAATCGAGCCAAACCTCTCCTGCGTTCAGCCCTTGCCGATGACCCTGACGATGAACTGATTTGGTGTCAAGTCAGCAACCTCCTTATCGAAGCCACCCCACCACCCCGAACGATAGTGTCTTCACTTCAACAAACCCCCTGGCTGCACAACACGAGCAGTTTTGCAAACTCGTCCGAGCACCGCAGATATGTTGACGGTATACTGAAAGAGGAGCTCGGCACTATGTATGTTGGGCTTCCCGGCTTTCGAGACGCATATTTTGGAGGTGTTGTTGGACTCGAGGCAGCGTCCAAGCAGTTCTTCGCTCAGTGCCTCCATGGTAGCGATCCTTTCTTCCAAGATGGCTGGAAGGGATGGCCCCAGGATGCAAACGAGAGTAACGTGCTGGAGTGGCTTATGGACTTCGTCAAGAAGCTAGCGGTTTTTAACACCCAGAAGTTAAATACGACACATCAACGAAGGCTCCTAGCCCAGCCCAACACACCAATACAGGGTTCCACAGCAGATCGCAAACTAGATGTTGGGTTTGTCAACGACCTCAAGACTGACCTGGGGTCTCGATACCACTGGAAGCAGATTCTGGTACCTGGAGAACTCAAGAGCAATTCGTCTGCCGACACAGCCTCCAAGGCCTGGCTTGACCTTGGGAGGTATGCAAGGGAAGTGCTTGCTGCACAAGACACCAGGCGCTTTGTCCTGGGCTTCACGCTCTGTGGGTCTCATATGAGGGTGTGGGCTTTTGACCAGCTTGGAGCTATCGCATCAGAGCAATTTGACATTAACAAAGACAGGCTGCAATTTGTGTCCACAGTGCTCGGGTTTCTCTGTATGGATTAGGAAGCCTTAGGGCTTGACCCGACGATCATAGCATCAAACAACAAACGCTTCATCGAGATCGAGCGGAATGGTTCCACCGAGCAGATTGTTATTGATGAGGTGATCCTACGGGCCCGTTGTGTAGCTGGCCGGGCAGCGACTTGTTGGAAGGCTCACCCTGAAGGGCATCCAGAGACACCGCTTGTCATCAAGGATTTATGGCAATACCCTGAACGCGATGAAGAGGGCGACCTTCTGTATGAAGTGACGGATAAAGGTGTTGTGAACGTGGCCCGGTATTATCACCACGAAACAGTCCAGGTTCACAAGACAGATGATGATATCTGGAACAATGTTCGACACAGGCTTGACATCACACTAGCGACCAACTACCGGCCAGGGCTCCAGACATCACTAGGTAATATGGCAAGAGATGCCCCGTGGAAGGGCCGCAGCAGCAACAGCAGGAAGCGTCTCTCTAGTCAAAGCAATCACACTTTGCCCCCAAGCAAGAGATCCTCTTCTGCATCTCCAACAAAGGCCCCAAGTACTCCCCCAAATCGGGTTCATCGGCGCATCATTCTTCAGGATTATGGTAAGCCTATCTACAAGGCAAGCTCTCGATCAGCACTGCTTGCTGCCCTAGTGGGCTGTATCGAGGGTCACGAGTCTTTGCTCAAGGCAGGCATCCTTCACAGGGATATATCCATCAACAATCTCATGATCAACGAGGACAGTAGCAACCCATCCTGGCCTGCTTTTTTAATTGACCTTGACCTCGCTATCCGGAACCAACGACAGGGTGCTTCGGGTGCCAGGGGAAAGACCGGCACGAGGGCATTCATGGCCGTTGGGGGGTTACTAGGCGAGCAGCATTCATTCATGCACGTCCTAGAGTCGTTCTTCTGGGTTCTGTTCTGGATATGCATTCATTACAACGAGGACGGTAAAGACGTGGGGCCAACTGAGTTTGATAGTAGGAACTATGAGAGTGCCAGCAAGCTGGTGCGGTCCAAAAAAGGTGAGGTTACTGACGAGGAAGATTTTCTCCGAAATGCAGGCCAAAAACTTCTCTTCATACTATCAGCCATTGATTCCATGGATCAATAGGTTACGCAAAGTGGTGTTCCCAGGCAGTGAAAGGTGGAAAAGGCCTGAGCCTGGGCTCTACTCCTCAATGAAGAAGATTCTTCATGATGCACAACGTGACCCAGCAGTGTAAGCAGCTTGACAACGGTTTACAATACAAATGATTAATACTACTAAGAAGCAGGTTGATCTGCTGCTGAAAGTTCTTGGTTAGACAGGAGGATTGGCCAGTAACATTAACATAGCGTGACCTCTTCCACCCGGCGCTACTTCGCCAGAGGAGCTGGCAGTCAGGGTCCACAGTATGCAGAACAGCCCAAGCCTGTCTTACCCGGACGTCGCCCGAACCGGCTCAGGGGCGTAGGCAACGCGACTCTCGGATGACCACGCATGGGAGTGCGATACGGGCCGTTTCGGGCGCTCCGGATTCCTCTATACGGTGGTGGGACATCCTGTTCGCTCTTGGGATCGGGATCTGAATCGGTGCTCGCCCGCGCTCCTGAACTTCCCGCCGGACGACGCGGCTCTCGGGCTCGGCCAGTCGTAATTCGGCTTCTAGACAGCACTCGTACTCGGCGTCGAACTACAGGCAATCATCATATCAGTATCGCTAGTATCGTTACATGGGGGTGTACTAAGGATCCAGGTACTCTGCTACCGCCTCTAATTCGACGTCCAGTTTAGTAAATTCGGTCTTCTCCGGGATGTCGCGTTAGGCTACCGGTACAAGCAGCGGTTCATAAAAGTCGGTTGCCTTCTTCCAGTCCTGCCTGCGCTTCTTCGCATTTCATTCATGTTTGTTTCCAGAGCGCCAGTATCGCCAGCCTCAGTCCCTGGCATCAGCCTATCCTCATCATTCCACCAATTGTCATGCGTCCAGGCGTCCCTGAAATGGCCTGGCCAGCGGAGGACTGCCTTCCTACTCCCATCGTCAAAAGACCAGGCAAAGGGTTCCTTTCTTCGTATTCCTCTCGAGAGCACATGTATCATGCCCGCTCGAGATCGTGTTGTGCAGGACAGCAGCCCATCCGTCTTGGCCCAGGCCATCAAGGTTTATGTTCAAGTAGGCGGTGAGATCGTTCGGACTGGGGCGGGGGGTTGCGGTCGAGGAGTGAGCAGGGAGCGGATCGGTCGTGCTTCCAGGTGTTGTTGGTCGCTGGTTGTGGAGCGGGATGAGGTCTGGATCGATGGATCAAGGCATGCAATGAGACTGAGGCGATAAACAGGCAGTTTTCGTCATCATCTTGGTGGAGAGGCGCCACCGACAACCGCGGAAGGTGTAGGTGGTTCGGTTCTAGAGGGCGGCATCGTGGCGCGAGGTCAGCAACAGAAAAAAGAAAAGGAGGGGGGGGGGAAGAGGCCGGAAGGGTCATATGGTGAGGGCAACAACCGTGGGAGTTTATGTCATCGGATAGTGTCGTTGAAATTGCGCCTGCTCCTCGTTAATCCGGCTTCTGAGGCCGCGAATATAGTGCTTCTGGTAAGAGACCAGGAACTGTTGGGGTAAGCGTACTGCAGTGGTTTGTTACTGCCCTTTCGCGCCTGAGTTCAAGCGATGGATACCGTCACGTACTGTCGTCAAGATACAGCAATATTTGATAGGTGCTCAAATTTCATTCATTAAATCTTGGGAAGGTTCTAATCATAGGTCCATCCACATCACAGCAACATCTAGTACCGCCGGATGCCCTTCTTCTCCCCGTTGGCCGCGTCCTGCGCCTGCGCGTTGATCTGTATGGCCTCCTTGAGCTTGGCAATCACCTCGGGCTGGTTGCTGAACGCCCGCTGCAGCACCTCGTCGAGCTCCCTCTCGACTTTCCCGATGGGCTTGGCGCCGGCCTTGCGATCGCGCGCGTCGTTGGTCATCCGTCCCCAGCGCTGCGTGAACGCGACGATGGACTGCCGGAGGAGCTCGTCGAGCTGCTCGCTCATGTCCTCTACGGTCAGCGTCTTGGCCGTCACTGAAGGTTGCTGCGTGCTGCCGCGGGACCAGAGCGAGCCGCCGATGAGGTTTGTCACGAGGCCCACCCAGGACTGCGGGGAGAGGTGGTCCCAGATGCGGCCGAAGTGCTGCATTGCTGCGGCGTCGCTGCGGATGTCGCCTATCTCGAGGGAGACGAGCTCGTTCTTGATGATGAGGAGGTTCTTGATCGTGAAGAGGTCTGCGTCGGTGCCGGACTTGAGGGATTTGATGCGGGCCTCGGCGCGTTGGAGGATTTGGATTGTTTCGCGGATGATTTTGAAGACTACCTGGCTGTTTTTTTGCTGGTTGCTGTCAGCTTGCGTATTTTGCATGCAGGAGGAGAGAACTTACGCTGCGCTCCTTGGGCATCGCCTGGTCGTACATTGACAGCAGCTTCAGCGCCTGCTTGACGATGGGGAAGGCATTCGAAGACGAGACGCCGTCGACGACGGGCGGGATGACGAGCGTGTCGTCCTTGACCACGGCCTTGGTGATCGTCTTGGTGACCTCCGCCTCGAAGGTGGCGTCCGTGAAGACCCAGAGGTGCTCCGTCAGCAGCCTGGCGCTCAGCTCGCGGCACTGGCGCGCGAAGGGGGACTCCTCCTCGTCGTAGTCCAGGACCAGGTACTCGTTGGTCAGCCAGCCGACGACGCTGCAGATGGTGTCGAGGTCGGCGGTCTGCAGCGCCGACTGCAGGTTCGCGGCCAGCGGGACGAGGTTCGTCGGGTTGACGAGCGAGCGGCTGTTGGCCTTGAGGACGCCGTAGGCGGACTCGTGGTCGGAGCTCCACTGCAGGCGGAGGCCGAAGATCTTGGCGAAGAGGTTGGACTCGTTGAAGGCGCGCTCGAAGGTCTGCTTGATGTAGTTCCTCGAGGCGGTCTCGACCGAGAGATCCTTGATCTCCTTGCGGAACTCGTCCAGGTCGTGCTGCACCACCGGTTTCAGGTCGCGGTCGCGGACGCCCAGGTACACCTGGAAGAGGTTGCTGGTGGTGTTGGAGTAGATGGCCTTGGCGACGCCGTCGATCGGCAGGCCGTACTGGTCGTAGACGCTGTCGACGACCTTGTGGATGTTAGGGATGAGAGAATACGAGTCGAGGATCGTCTCCTCGAAGCGGCCGTAGGCGATGGCGTGGCGGGTCGCTTCCGACTTGGTGCCGGCGATCTGGCTTGCGATCTCGGACGAGATGTTGTCCAGTCGATTTGTGAAGCCGACCTCGAGCAGGTGGAGCGCCTTGGTGAGCAGGGACTCGTACCGTGCGAGGTAGGATTCGGCGTCGCGGTAGGTGGTCTAGGGCAAACTGTCAGATGCAGCCTTGAAGCAGAAAGCAGGGTGCGTACGTGTGTCGACATGAAGCTTATGCACGAGTCGAGATTTCTCAGGACCTCGCCGAACGAGCCGTCGTCCACCAGTCGCCCGGCGCCCGGCGCATTGAGCCGTCGCGTCACGTTATCGAGGTATGCGTAGAAGTGCAGGTCGGTGCCGACCTCGTCTGCGAGCTTCTCGAGTCGGTGCTGTTCCGACAGCAGGTCCTCGCATTGGGATTGGAACGACGTCGTCTGGGCTTCGACGGACTGGAAGGACTCGGAGAGCGTGGTGAGGAGTTTGAGGGCTTCGTTCGTGTCGTCGATGAGCGCGTCGAGGTGTCGTTCCGTGATGGCGAGCTGGTCTTTGTAGAGTCTGTCCTGGTCAATACCTCTCCCGCCGTCATGTCTCCGTCGGCTTACATGTACTCCTGCTGGCTGGCCTTGAGCAATTCGTCCTCGTGCTGACTAAGCACCGGGCGGCGTTCCAGAGCAGGTTCTTGCACTTGCGCTGCAACATCCAAGGCGTCCCAGGTCTTGTCCTTCCTGCGCCGCCGCCTCTTCTTCTGCTCGTCCTTGGCTAGTTGGCCTCGAACGACGTGGTAAAAGTCGGAATACGACTTGGCGCGCCGCAGCACCGTGGCTTCGGGAGGGGTGTTGGTGTCTTCAATCTCTTCGAAGATTTCGTTCAGAGCCTCTTGCGCGTCGGCGATTTGCGCTGCGCCCTGGAATCAGCTATCATTAGCAACGGTTGAAGAGAAGGGCGGGAGTATGGCAAGCTCACATTGGGTTGCTGCAGCAGAGACTCCTTGCGGCGGTGACCGGCACCTTGGGCATTCGAGGTCGCCTTCTTGGCCACGTCCGGCACGAAGCTGTACCAGGTATCGTCGTACATGATGGCGGTGGTGGTGGTGGTGATCTAGAAGCTCCGGCGCAGGCCCCTCGTCCGTGGTCGGCATAGGTTCCCACCTTCGGCCAGCTCAGCTTGAGGTGAGGTCGCGCCCGGCCTCAGTGTACCTAGGTACCACTGGGCGGAAAATCATTGGCCCAACCAGCGACAGCGACACCCGACTCGCCTGTTGGTGGCAGCGCCAGGTGTGGGTCCCGCATGTTCACCCGCTGTGGGGGCGCACGGTCCCCGGACCAGGGGTCCTGAAAGTCTAGATTTAGTGCTGGCGAATCGAGCTTTGAGTTTTTGCATGACCTCACGACCTGTCAGCGACCTCCCGGCTGCACTCGCTTGGTGGTGCTCTACCAACAACGTTGGATGCAGTATTTACAATACGTTCCGACCTCCGGCTTACACCGCATTACGCCCAATCGAACCCAGCACACCGGACGATGAAGGCTTGCAGAGCTGCCACCCACGCTCGCGCGTCTCCTACAGCGCAGAGATGCTCCTCCGTCGCCCGCCAGCAGTGGCGTCGCTATGCCAGCGGCCCCCGCCGCCCCGGTGAGAAGTCTCTCCCGAGGAAGGCAGTTCCCCTGGTTCTCACCGCCGGAGTGGGCGGTGGTCTGTACTACCTGGACGACTCCATGAACGGCCCCCTCAAGCAGCTCCTCAGCGGCGAGGCCAAGGACAAGGCCGAGGCCCCCAAGTCCAAGCCCAAGTACCAAAAGGCCGAGATCGAGTTCGAAAAGGCCAGGAAGCACTCGGAATCGAAGGAGGAGAACCGCGACCTCATCAGCTCGCAGCACCTGCAGGTCAAGAAGAGCTGGGAGGACCCCGGCGTCTACGCCTGGGGCTCCAACGTGGGCAAGGTCATCGACCCCAGCTCCAAGGAGGCCGTCGTCAAGCTGCCGCGGAGGATCTCGTACTTCGACGGCCAGCTGCTGAGGGACATCAAGCTGACGCAGGACTTTGGCGTCGCGGTCACCGAGAAGGGCGACATCGTGCAGTGGGGGCTGGGCTTCTCCAAGGACGACCCGCTGCCCAAGGAGACGCTCAAGGGCAAGGACATTTCCAAGATTGCCGTGACCAACGACCGCGTCATTGCGCTTTCGGCGAACGGCTCGGTCTACTCGCTCCCGGCGTCCCGCAGCGACCAGGACTCGGGCGCGAAGCTGCAGCCCCAGTCGCAGTCGTCGTCCTGGATCCCGTTCTGGAGCTCGAGCGGGCCGGAGAAGGTCAACTTTAGGGTCTTGACGCCCGGCTCGCTGGGCCGGGGGGAGAAGGTCGTCGACATCAAGAGCGGGCAGGAGCACTGTCTTCTGCTGACGTCCAAGGGGCGCGTCTTCTCCGCCGCGGCGAGCACCTTGCAATACCCGACGCAGGGCCAGATGGGCATCCCTGGTCTGAGCTGGGCGACGCGTCCGAAGGGACCGTACGACCAGCCCCAAGAAATCATGGGCCTCTCGGGCTTCAAGATTGCCAAGATTGCGGCCGGTGATTTTCACTCGGTGGCTCTGGACAAGGACGGAAAGCTCTTTACCTTTGGCGACAACACGTTCGGCCAGCTCGGGGTCGCCGCCGACGCCGCCACGCAGAAGCTGGACGTCCCGTCCCTCCTGCCCATCGCCAAACTCTACGCCAACAGCGGGCTGGTGCCCAAGATCACGTCCATCGCAGCAGGCGGCATGAACACCTTCTTCACCGTTGACGCCACCGAGACCAGCGGCCAGAACGCCGGCAGCGACGTCGCCCCGGCGCGCCGCATGCCCCGCGTGGTCGCGGACGTCTGGGCGTGCGGACAGGGCGTGTACGGCACCCTCGGCACGGGCAAGTGGACGCACGTGACGACGGGACCGGCCAAGGTGAAGGCGCTCTCTTCCCTCTTCGAGTTCGACGAGAAGGCCAACGCGATGGCGCCGATCCGCCTGTCGAACATCTCGGTGGGCAGCACGCACGCGTCGGCGACGATGGACAACGTCACGCGGACGGGGGCGGGATCCAGAGGCTCGGAGAACGACACCAACTGGGGCGCGGACGTGCTCTTCTGGGGCGGCAACGAGCACTACCAGCTCGGCACGGGGAAGCGCAGCAACCTCAACGCGCCGGGGTACATCGGGGCGCTGGACGGGGGCGCGGGGGACGCGGTGATGGGGCGGGCGGGCGAGACGCACCGGTTCCAGCTCACGCCGCGGCAGACGGTCCGGCTGGGGGAGGACGGGAAGGGGAGGAAGGTCAGCCTGGAGCAAAGGGTGGAGTGCGGGCGGTTCGTGACGGCCGTGTACTCGGCCGTTTAGTCTGACGGTGCCTGTTTCATCAGGGGGACTAGGAGGATGTGTAGGATATAACCATGTAATACTACTGTCACGCAAACAACAATAGGGGGGAAGCCGTCGGGCGGACGGGGCAGGTGGACGCGAGGGATGGGACGCGTCGGAGATGTTATGGATTTCAGCCTCTACTCTCACGGTCTTGGATAGCTTGGCAACATGTTTGAAAGGTTTTCGGGATTATCTACAGCTCTTGTCGTACCTGACTGTGTGGCTGTGTGTACCATGATTCCCCTTGGTAAGTGTGCTGGTTGGTGGGGCGAGACGTGTAGATCGCAGCCAGATGGTGCAAGACGTGAATCATCTGAAGTCTGGCGTGTTCTTGGCGGTGTTCGCAGCTGTTGTTCTGGCGGTTGTTCGGGACGGTAGAGGGTTGCGGGAGATGGATCCCGGATAGGTGCCGTATCTGGGTACACTGTATTGATGACTACCTAGGTACACAGGTACATAACGGACACGACGGCATTCCAGACAGAAACTAGCGGAATGTGGGGGCTTGCACTTGCCGACAACGAAGACGACGGACCGGTCGGTAGGGAAGGCGCATCGGGCTTGGCGGGCCGGCTTGGTGGTTAGAGGAGGTCGCCGCGAGGAAGGTGTGGCCCCGGTTAGAGTTCTTCTAGAAGCACGTCAGCCGGGGAAACGCGCGTCGACATGTCGTATTTTTGGGTATTCTTGACTCTTGTCTTTATGTTCTGGTTTGGTGATGAGATGAGGTGAGGACAACACGAAGGAATACTGATTATGGTGGTGGTGGTGGTGATTATCTCTTTCGTTACTTCCTCATTGGGGGACGGGCTTGGGTTCCGATTCGCCAGCGTTGGTGGCCGTAAACTTCCCGCATCTAGCATATCTCCGTGAGGTAATAGGCTTTTAGTAAGTCACTACAACTGCTAAAGGAGCCGCTTGCGTTTGGGGTACGTGTAAAGTCAGGTTTTTGTCTAAAGTTAGCACCGGCGGCCGAATGACTTGCAGGCGGGTGACCTCGCAGCAAGCAAGCAGGTCAGGTGCGAATCAGCGGGGCTGCAGTTGGCCCAAACTCTCTTTTTCGGTGATTTGGGTAAGGTGTCCTTCTGCAGGTTTGTGGCCCTTTTCGAGTGTTGTTCTTCAACAGTGCGTTGGTGGCGGGCCCGTCCCGCCCGTCCGCCACCATCTTGATTATATATCCAACATGTTTTGCATCTGCTGTGAGTGGAGGAGTGGCGATCGGCCAGCGTCCGCGAGTTCGGACAAACGGTGTTTGAGGGCGGACGGAGCAGTTTGTCTGTTTAGGCTCTGGTGCCCGAAGCGAAGATGCCGAGATTGAAGCGTTGCAGGGCCGCCCCGGGGGGGGGGGGGGGGGGCTTGGATCTCCAGCTTGCTTGCCTCATTCCCGTCCAGTGGGCTTCCAGCTCCTCGGGTCGGGGCAAGGTACTTCGTGGTCGAGGTAACGTCAGGTAAGGTAGCGGGGGGAGGAAAGGTACCTACCCGAGCCGATAACCCCACCACCCCTGGAGGGCCCGGCAAGGCCCCTCCGTGCACAGCACCTGGGCGTACCCTGCCCTGTAGGCCGTACCTGGGAGGTTCCCAGAGAGGTGTTCAACCCAATCCCGTCCGAGGGCAGATTGAGGTGTATCGCGTCCCGTCGAATCCAGCCCTTGTTGCCCAATCGCTCCTCGGCCGAGAGCAGAACTTGCAACGATGCTTCATCCTGGATTCGATTTGATCCCAGGTTCTTCCCTCAGGGATCAATCAGCTTTGCACCTTCCTTTGCTGTGCTCTGTGTTGGCCTCCTTTTCCCAAGCCTCGAGGTAGGTACTCTGTGAGGTACCTTTGTATCGCCTTATCCACCCACATACGTAGATATCCGGGGCAGCCTCACACTGATGCCCCTTCTTTGTCTCTTGCTCCTCCTTTCTTCCTTTCCTCCTCCTCCCTTTTCCTTTTCCCTCCTACATCTCACGCGACAGCAGCAGCAAAACAATCTCTTTGCTTGCTTTTTTTCCGTCGTGGGGGGAATCTGGACAAGGGAACCCGCAGTTTTTTCTTACTACGTTGGTTGCCCTTGCCGAGAGAGGCTTACGATCGATACCCGCCTTTTTTTATTGTTATAATCAAATCTCCATCGTCTTTCTAATCGTGGCAATTTAACTTTCCGAGCAGCCTTTCTGTCTTTCTTTTCCTTTCCCCTCCCTCCTTCCAGCTCGACTTCCAACCTTTTATTACGATCTGGCCGAACCCTAGTCTTGACCTTTTCTTTCCACATATTCCACCGCGTTCGCCTTCTTTCCCACCTGCCACGACGGCACGTGCCTGCCTCCCCGAAGTGACACAAGCCAACAGGACCACCACCATCCCCGACTCGTGACGCAACGAAGAGGCATACCTAGGTACCCATGCGCCCGCTCTAGATCGCCAGGAACCGTACCGTCCTTCGTCGTCGCAAGCCTTGGTTCTCTACCTTCCCGCCCTTCTCGTCCGGTGTATTGAGTTGGTCGCTTCCTCCTATCGGCTGCGCGCATCCTGAACGTGGAGGGAACCTCGACGCGGCCCCCGACCCGAAGACTCTCATCCCCGGCGACGTTCCAACAACCAACAACCAACGACACCTCATAATACATACCTCGCCTCCCTCCTTCCGACGTCCCTCCCTCTTACGTTCAAAAACATCCCACTCAGCCCCCTTCCAAAAGGGAACACTGCGACCAACCAAGGCGCTCAACTCTCCCTCGGATAATAGTGTGCGCCATCGCAGAAACGGCACCAAGAAAAAGTCCGACCGTATCCGTACTTCACTTCTACCCCAACTTCGCCGCCTCTGGCTGCAGCTCCCCGTCTCGCTGGGCCACGCCATATCCAAAAAAAGAAAGGAGCTTCCTGCAGGCCGCCGGCCCCCAAAAACTCTGACGACATTCCAGCCCACCAGAGGTATTGAAGTACCTACTTAAGTTACCCGACACGCTGCCGCTGCAACCACTGTCACTGCTGCGCGGTGCTCTGCACCACCCCGCTGCCGCTGCCGCTGCCGCCGCCACCGCCGACTTGTCGCCTTCCTTACTGTCGCTGCGCATCTCGCACTCGTCCGCTCCCTTGCGTCGTGCGACACGCCTTTATTCCACCACCAGAATCCTCACGAACACCTCACCCTCCTCCACTCCTTCCTGCGCCGACGCAGCAGCAACGACACTCCAACAAACATCCTCAGCTGAACCATCACCCACCCTGGCCAAGATGGAGCACCTCCCCAAATTCCGCAGGAAACCAAAGATTCCAACCATCTCGACCACAGACGTCAAGCCCCCGCCCTCCCGCAACGGCACCGGCATCGTCGAGCAAGAGCACCCGTCGCCACAGCAGATCTACCCCTCCACCACCGTCACGGTCACCGGCGGCAGGAGATCTCCGACCCCGACGAAGCCCGGCCTGCGAAAATCTGCCTTCCGCGGCCTGCACCTGCGCGGCTCCGCCAAGCGCGCCCGATCCCCTCCGCCGGCCTCCCTGCCCTCGTCGCCACCGCCCGCCGTCGTCTCCCACGACGGTATCGCGTCCTCCCCCGCCTCTATAAGACACAAGGACGGCGCCCTCGCCAGGGACGACGCCGTGTCGTCGGATAAGAACGGCCGGGAGGGCGCGGGCGCCAGGGCGGCGAGGCCCAAGATTCCGGCGTTCCTGGACCTCTCCACGCCAGGTAGGCGGCTGAGCCCTTCACGGTGGAAACCCAGAAAGCGAGGTGCGGTGGGCGCTGACCTGCGAGCGTTTGCAGACCTAGAGAACAAGTTCCAGGAGATCGTCTGGCTCGAGCGCAACCGCCTGGCCGCCGGCATGGCCCCCGACGCCGACGAGAACTGCAAATGGGGCTCCTACAAGCAGACGGACCTGACGCGCGGCGTCCAGGACCGCTACTTCAACATCAAGCCCTGGAATCACAACCGCATAAAGCTGCGCGTGCCCGAAGGCGAGCTCGACTACGTCAACGCCTCCACCGTCGCCCTCTCCTCCCCCTCCAACAAGGACCTGCCGCCGCTGCGCTACATCGCCATGCAGGGGCCCACCCCGGCCTCGCTCGACTTCGTCTGGCGCATGGTCGCCGAGCAGTTCACCTCGCCCGTCGTCATCGTCCAGCTCACCAACATGTTCGAGAACATGCAGGTGAAGTGCCACCCCTACCTGCCCATGGACGAGGAGGAGCCGGCCTGGACGCTGAACGAGACGGACGGCTGGAACGACGGCTGGACCGCGACGCTGAGCTTCGACTGGATGGAGACGCTCGAGGACGGCGCCATCGAGGTGCGCAAGCTGCTGCTGCGCGTCGGCGACGAGGAGGAGGACCGGGTTGTATGGCACCTCCTCTACACCAAGTGGCCCGACTTTGGCGTCCCCGCCGTCGACGACCTCTCGAGCTTCTTCACGCTGATGCGCCTCTCGCGCGAGTACAACACGGCCGGGCCCGAGACGCCGCGCATCATCCACTGCAGCGCGGGCGTCGGGCGCACCGGCACCTTCATCACGCTGGAGCACCTGATGCGCGAGCTCGACGAGGGCGCGCTGGCGGATTACGACGGAGGCGGCGCGGGGGAGGGGGAGGACCTCATCTTCAGCACGGTCAACGCCCTGCGCGAGCAGCGCCGGAGCATGGTGCAGGCCGACTCGCAGTACTTGTTCCTGTACCAGGTGCTGCGCAAGCTGTGGCAGGAAAAGTACGACGTCGAGGACAGCGACGGCGACAGCGAGCCCGCGGCTAAGAGGCTCGAGGTCGAGGAGCCGTCGACGGACTAGGGGTCGATTTGGGAGTTGCCGAGGGCACAGAGAACGCACTCGTGGAGAAGATGACACGGCCGTGCTCAGGGGAGAGCAAGGGACCACGATTAATTGTAAGACCGAGGGTGGCATGGCATCGGATTTTGGCTTTGGTCCTTTTTAACAACCACTTGTATCAAGCAAGCAGCAGCAGCAGCATCTACGGCGTTTGGGGGAGGCATGGGAGCAGTAGCATATGGTCGCCCGCGCTCATGCGGGCACGGAGGCTTATTGTACGGATACGACGGGGTTTGAACTACATTTTCGCGTCGTCGCGAGGGAGAACAGAGAACAGGATCGTCTACGGACGAGGCATCACGGACGAACTTTGGGCAAGGGCATTCAGGTCGAGGGAGATCATGCGCCTAAAGGATGAGCAGGAATACAACAAAACACATTGCGCCCTGCGGGGAGTGTTTATCCATGATCCTCTATTTGCATTTCACGCGGTGATTCATGACCCCTTTTTGGTCTCACATGCACGTGGTGATACTGCGCGACTCTGGAAAGATCGCCTCCGGCGACACGAACGAGGCCTCGCTGATCGGCGGAGTGCAGTCCGTTGACGATGTATGGAGGTCGCGTTGGTTCTTCAGCAACCGACCGCCCCAGGTGAGATGTGAGATGTGACGAGTGATGGCGCTGCGACTTCGGTCCTCGGCCCGATTCATCACAGCGTTACTACCCCAGGTCACCAAGGCGCGCACGCATTGTCTCATGTTTCCTCTTTTCCTTCTGCGGACACGTATCTGATGCTGTCCTTCGGCGAGTGAGCGTGCGTCGTCGTCCGTCACATGGCGCGAGTGTCATCCCCAGGCTGACCGGTTCCGGGGCGTCCCGCACCTCGGTGTGAGATTCGGGGACCGGGGTGGTGTGCACTCTGGGGGCGGCCAACACTCGCTGCTGCGGAGGGGCAGTCACTCTCTGGTCCAGCTCGCCCCCCCGGTACATGCTCCTTTTCCATTCCGGGCCATGTGACTGTGACGAGACGAAAAACGGCCTGCATGATGCGTCATGGGCC
>WIGM01000178.1:0-17811 GCA_014235935.1 Colletotrichum musicola
TACCCTTCGGGAGGTCTGCCGCAAGGGCGGCTGCGCCCTTGCCGCCACGGCGTTAAATATAAAACAAACAAACAAACGAGGAACCGGTGCCTCCCCTACGTACTCCCGAGGTTACCCAGGACGAGATTGTTGTTGCGACTGAGGAGGCCCCTAATATTGTACTACTAGCTACTGCCCCCCTATAAGAAGAGGCCGCGGCCGTCCTCGCAAGAATCCTCTACCCACGGCGTACTTGACTGCCAAAGAAGAGTCTGATCTTGCTCTTACTATTAAGCTAAGAGCTAAAGGAGTAATTACGACCCCTAGTAAGCCGTTTGAGGAATCAACTGCTTAAGAGATTGCTTCGCTACAGGCTAGGGGTATATTTGACATCTTGCCGTACGACGAGAGAAACCATAGCAGTATTCGGACATTCAAGTCCCGCATCGTCAACGAAATCAAGACAAAGAATGGCAACAAGCCCTACGAAAAGTCAAGGCTTATGATCCAAGGCTATACTGATGACGGCAAAGCTGTGATTTTGACGCAGTCCCCCATAATCTAACAGGCCAGTCAACGACTAATTCTTAGCCTTATACCGTCGTTATTAAAAAGTAGTATAAGTCTCTAGCTACAAGACATTACCTAGGCCTATACTCAATTAGCTATTCCCCTAAACCAGACTATTCTTACGTACTTATATATTCAGATTCGCAAGTAATACTGTCGGAATAGCTGCAATGGCACCGGCCGCGGCCCTCGGCCCCTACGGCGGAGGATCAACCGGATATCACGTGACAGAGTCACGTGACTGCTTGTGTCAGTGGTACGTACTTCGGACGTAGGTCCGTTAAGCATACCGCCCGACTTAGAGCTATTCTCGTGAATACAAGAAGAATCAGCAACCACCGCAAGAAGACACTACGATATATCGTATTTTACCCCAGATCTGTTTATTTGATTTACCTGTTTTCCCAACAAATACTCTCCCAGTTCGATTATATTTGTAAAAAGGCCCCTCTATAGTATTATAGAGACTAGCACCCATTAGTAGGCAACGTACAACCACTATTGTAAAAAGAAACTCTAGATAGTTTTATCTATATACGACCTATACCTCCTTATATCTACTGATAATAGTGACGGCTTTGCCATCGTGGGCATACAAACCAACGATACATTAGGAGTATCTACAGCGACATTCTCTGAACGAGAAGACAATGAGCTAGTGAAGGCTTCGCTAGCTACCAAGCCAAAGCAGTTTCTCACGACTAAGAGTCCCCTTGCCTTTAATAGTGGCATCCTTACGCTTGAGGATAACGATCTCGTTATAAGACAGAAGGACCAAGGTAAGAAGCTAGCTATCGTTAGCGGTAACACAAATCTAGAAAAGCAATATATCGAGCAACGCACCCAAAGAGCCTAAATTACTTTAATATACTAACCGGAGGCATTGTACGACCTCTCCATCGCTACTCAACACCAAAAGCCATCAGCCAACGATATGGCTACTCTAAACCAACGGATTGAATAATAAATTAAATACCTCGATCAAGGCCTTATTTATATACCCCTCGAGATCAATAACGCTAAGCTATTCATCTTTATCAATAGATCTTTTACTAACAATGTCGACATATCTTCGCAACTTAGCTACGCTATTGTTCTTACTAAAGAATAACCTATCGTAGACAGTATCTTCAAGATCCGTAGCAACTTTATACACTACAGCTCTACAAAGAGCAAGTGGGTAACAAGGAGCGTACTTACTTTAGAGATATACAGCATAGTCGCCGGTATGGATATGGCGTACGCGCGAGTCCAATCACGCTGGCAAGAGAGAAGGGGATCCAAGAATCAATCGCCGCCCAGCTGGCCGCCCCCCAACCGGATGCTCCGATACCTCCGCGTGCGGCCGACCCCCTGTTCGCTCTTCCAGCGCCTCCAAATCCTGCAGTATACCGGCCGCGTCGGAGGACTCGTCGACGTCAATGTTGTTGCGAATGACGCTCACGACGTGCCGGATTCCCAGGTCCTCGCCCAGCGCGCGGGCGTAGCCGTACGCCGTTCGAGTGTAGTTTCGAATGTCCCGCCCATTGGTCTCGATCTGCCCGAGGAGTCGGTAGGCCTCCTCGGACCACCTAGGGGAGCCTCCACTGCCGCTCCCGTCTCCGCCGTCAGACCTGCGGCTGGCGCGGGTCAGATGCTGGCGCCATATGTTGGTCCGCTCGGGGGACTGCAGCGGGCGGTACCGGATGGAAACGTGAATGCGGTTGTAAAAGGCGTTGTCGAAGTCGTCGAACCGGTTCGTCGTGAGGAATAGCATGCCATCGTAGTACTCTATGAGGCGTAGGAAGACTACACATGTCCGCCACGGGCCAGTTCAGCCAACGCCGCGCATTAGAATAACATCAAGGAGGTCTGGGGTTTCGTACCGGCAACAATGGCATTCCTCTCCAGTTCCGTGGTTGACCTCTTGGTCGAGGACGTCGGCCTCGTCCAGCAATACGACGGCGCCCCATCTAAGGCCCAAGCGGAATATCTGGGTTAGCTGCCCCTCCAGCTCTTTGACGTTTGCGCTGAGCTCTCCGGTTGAGACGTGGTACAAAGGTCGGTGAGTGCTCTCCGCTACGCTCTCTGTGGTTTCGGGTAACTGTCAATTGAGCGTTCTCGCACCGGCACGAAATATTGGTCACCACGAGGTGCGTAGATAAGGACTAACCTGCTGTCAACGTCTTTCCAAGCCCTGGCGGCCCGTGGAGAAGAAATACGAGTCCTCTCCCCTTTCCTTCTATGATGTCTTCGTATGTTATGCTGCCGGCAACGCTCGTCTCGGCCCCGAAATCTTGGACGAGGTGCTTGACAAGCCTCTTCTTGTCCTCTGGAAGCTGAAGCGATATGAAGGGGTCTTGTTTCCTAACGATTTCCTTCAAGCCATGCACATGTATTTCGAACGCCCATACCTTTTCGCGCAGTAAAAAGGCTATCAGAGTGGAAGTGCACATGAGGTAGTCCTCATTCGCGAGCTTCTGTCCATCCCAGATCATGTTCTGCTCTCTCCTCTTCTCGCTGTGCATTTGGACGATTTGGTCGGCATCGAAGTCACCTTCAGAGTCCGAGTCGCTGATATACCCCAGCGGCTTGTCCTGATCCAGCGGTTGCACAGTATTGACATCGACATCGCCATCGCCTGCGTCGGCATCGCGACGAGAGTATCCGAGGTACTCTTTCAAACACGGCGCGAGGAGTTCGGACACGAAATTCAGTCCTCCAATTTCTCTCTCGGCTTTCCGGTCAATCATTACTCTTTGAGATGTCTTTGACACGACGTCAGCTTCGGTTCGATTCTTCTGCAAAGCCGTTTCGCCTGCTTACCGCCAAATTTTTGTTCCAAGAACCCTTATCCCCGGTGATCTCTACCAAAAACTGGGCGTTGTTCTCTGGCCTCAAGACAACAGGTCCATTATACTCCATGAATTTGTGCGAAGCCATGGACAGAGCGCAGTAGTCCTTCCCTCGGGCAATGAGCCTGTGGCGGATTTCTTGCTGCTGCTGGTCCGATAAGAATCTCATTGGCACAATCTTGAGGTCCTTGATAGATATGTCGACAATCTCTTTCGATCTCGAGCCAAAGGGCACACGCTTCTCAGCCACGCCAAACTTTGTGCCGTTGTAAACGGTACTAACGCATCTAAGAAAGTGCGTGTGGTCATTGGTAGTATTGAGAAAAGGTTCTTCAACCGATATTGAGAAGACGCATTCCTCATTGACGTAGTCGGTCGAGCCAGTATCGTTGCCCTTGATATAGACCCACTCATGCGATCGGAAAAGTGTCCAAGGCAGGTCGCGTGAAATCTTGTTCTTGGATACCAGCTCGTCGTAAGGCTCGATCGTGGTCCGGAGCACGGGTTCCGTGGATATGAAGGCGAGGAGGTGCTCCAATTCCTGTCTGGTGGCCGCCGGCGTCTCCTCTGAAGCCTGCAGCTCCTTTAGCTGGTCCCGAAGGTGGAAGAGGCACAAGAAGGGATGTGGTATCTCGATTGGGGAGGCATCTAGGTTGATCTCCTTGTAGGGTTTCGCGATCCTCTTGAAAATGTCGCGCAGGCTGACAGAGCGGATCTCAAGACGATATTCCAGCAAGCCAAATTTTGAGTTCAGAATTCGCCGAACAATGATTGCATGTTCTCGCCAGCGGCGGTCGATCTCCCTCGCCGTCTTCCGCTTTCTCTTGCTGGAGAAATCCTCGATGGGTAAGACCTGCGTGTTCATCCGCATATCGGGGAACTCAACGAGTCGTTTGACCTGCGGAATCCAGTTCGTAACCTGGTCGTCATTGAGCTCGTCATCCACGCCATCATTCTTGATGCCGGAATTGGCACCAGAAGCGTCCTCCTTAGGGCGATCGCCGTCCTCGACCCCTCCTTTTTCCCAACCCTCGCGGCCCCTCAGCCGCCCGTCAACTATCTTGTCAAACCTGTTGTAAACCTCAGCAGAATCCATGAGCAAACGCAGTCTTGATTAGTTAGAGGGAATACAGCTTCCCATTGGGACCCCACCGGGCAGGCTGCCATCGGGCCCTTATGTAGGTAGATATAGCTGGCTGGTAATGATTAGCCCGCATCAATTGTACCTCTCACTTCCTAGCCACCAAAGTATGTCAGATGGCCACAGACACCGAAAATCTCCCCTTCCGAAAGAAATTTCCCCTCGGTGGCTTATTCGTACCGCCCTGTGACCGTTGATGCATCATGCTCGAGCGGCGTGATTAGTGTGAGTGAAGCAACATATCAGGCTGAGTGACGCTATTGCTGCAAGCTTCCAATACTGTGCCTTAGTTGGTCGCCTTATTTTGGCGATTTATGCATGCGTGCGGGCGTTGCGGGAACCGAAGCTGCATCAGATGACCAGAACCATTCTTACATTTCGACAGCCTCATTTGTATTAACCGAAGTGTCGCCTTACGCCGCACTCTCGACTCTCATAACACACGAAAGAAATGTCAAACTTTTCCGTAAGCTGCAACAAGTGTCAGCCTTTGCAAAAGAGCTCGAGTACAGCATCTATCTACGAATGGATTTCAATACCAAATTGACAGACGACAATGCTTTACCGGGGAGAGGCATCTCCGAGCGCCGCAAGAAACGCCGCTATCCGCGGGAGTGGCAGAGTCGCACGGAAGATAATGAACAGACTCGAGAGCCATCCACCAACGAGCAGAAACACTCATCAAAAGATGGACGCATTGAGCTGAGAGCTACGAAGGATCAGGTCATGAAGTTCATCAACGCGCATCAATCACACACGCCCCATGGCCTCACCGAGACAGTGTTTGACCAGCCCAAGTTCGACGACGTATCTCGCTACGGACTTTCGGAGACCCAAGAAGGGAGTCTCTGGCAGCTGGAGACGGAAAGACTTATCTCTGCCGTGGAGTCCAGCGGAGGCCTCAAACCTTTCCGCTTCTCGGTCAACAATACATGTAGCTGGCCTGCCGACAAGCCGCATCTGGAACATCTGTCATCGCTTGCAGATGAAACCTTGTGCAACTTGAGTATCTGCGATTTCGACAACCAGATCTTGCTATTCGAACACAAGAAAGAACTTTTCAGCGAGGAGGTGTACCGCCGCTCGAAACGAATGATCACGATACGACATGATCCCCAGAACCCGGTCCAGCCAGCCCCCGAATCCACAAAGAGCCCTCTTCTGACAACCGACCAGACCCGAATGCTGTACTGTGCGTTGATAGACTACGCGACTGCCGTCGCGGCTCGTTACGCTTGTTACGCGAACCCCAGCGAGCACTGGCACGTGAGCGCGCTGGCTGGACTGGCCAAGTGCGCTGCAAAACTCAAATTCCTCATCATCGATCCGGAAAGATTCGCGCATCAAAGCCTCGACGAAGCAGAGAACGTACTGGCGATGGATGAGGTTCGGGAGTCTCTGGGGCTCAACTTGGATGCATTCGCTTCCGACCCGGGCAGCCACAGTAAACAGTCGCCACACATGACGAACATCGAGAGGCTTCTCAAAGGGGACGAAGTGACCGTCAAGGGATACTTCCTCGAGGTGTTTCTCTCGTCTTTGTGGAGCATGGACACCGTGAGGGCCATCTTCAACGATCTTAAGGGCAGCACTCTGTCTGGGTTCTCGGTCGACGCCTTCGACGTCTGCTCAATTGTCTATAAGGCTGGTTGGAATGACGTGCCTACACTGTTGTGCCAGGATCGCGACGGTGAGATTACGGGACGAGCCGCACGAAGCTCCTTGCGAACCCTGTATGAGATCTATCGCACCATACGCCAGGTCGCGCGTACCATCGCGGCCGAACAAGTAAAGCAGCCCCAGAAGTCGGCCGCAGCAGAGCGAGAAGAAATAATCGAGCCAGCAGGCGCGCATCTCATACTGACAATGCAAGACTGGGAGAAACAGGGCCCGAACGACAGCGGCGTTGTGGAATCGACTGACGAAGTTACCCACCTCGATCTACCCACGCTTGCCGACGTTGTGTCCATCATGGTCCCCCTTCTATGCACGCAGACAATGACCCTAAGATACATGAGCTGGGCTTCCGGATTCTCGGCGGGATTCTCGTCAATCTCCAACTCTATAGACTTCAGTCTGCTGCCGGTCGTCAAGTTCACCGCCTTCGCGTCATTGCGTACACATGCGTATGAGCAGGCCCAAACCACAATACAGGACGTCGACTTCAGACCCGTGTCACAATGCATGTTGGCTCTGGACCGTTTGTACACTTGGAACCGTCGTTATGGCGGCTTGAACGACGCCCCCTCGACGAGGGTCTGGGCCGAGAACCCGATCGAACTGAGACGTCGGGTGCTCGAGGAGGCAAATGCGAAGCTGCAGAAGCTCGATCTCACAGTTCGCAGCTGGGTCATTGAGGAAAAGGCCATCATCGTGATGCGGCAGGCTTTCGTGGCGAAGACGATGGTGCTGTGTGGCGTCCTCGTCGTGGGCGGCATCTTGGCCGGCATTCTGCTCGGCGAGCGTCTGGCCGGAGTCGACCCGTTTAACATCACCACTTTCGCATGGGTTCTGGCTGGTTTCATCATACTGCTGGCCAAGAGCCTCTACGTGGGCGAGTGGCCGTGGAGAGACTTCTTGCGTGGCCGAGTGCCTTGCCGCAGCGTGTCCGAGCTGGAGCGTGTCACGGGCGTGGACGCGCAGGACATCATGGAATACCTGCTCGCGAAAGAGTCGTACACTATCCTCGACACCAAAGGCCCCTTCAACCGTCTCTTCATGCGCCGCTACGACGATGGGTTCTCCATCGATGTCAAGATGGAGTTGCGTACGCTCGTCGCTAGCGGGATCATCGTGGTCAAGGTGGCCACACACATGGGGCCGGCTCTAGTGTGCCTGGATATTCGGCGAGGCGTCGACGGCCGGTCCATCATACCGCACTACCACAGCGCGGAAAAGGACGAGCGAATCTTGGGTTGTTTCGAGTTTCCCGACACCCTTGAGAAGGACGAGGAGATACCTTTGCAGGAGCTGCCGAGAGGAATGGCTTGGACACGAATCTTAGGAGTCTATCACAACCCACAAAAGAAGTTCAGATGACAAACGGAGACTCCCCTACTACTGTACTAGATCGAAGGAAAACGTAACTATAACGGATAATTACAAGTAAAGGTGCTGGTAGAACTGGCTTCTAAGTCTCCTCTTGTTGGTACTGAAGGATTGAGCGATGTAAGTAATGGATAAACATGTGTAAAATATTTTTAATAAAGTCAGTGACCATTCCTTTTTAACCTTTATGAGCGACATAGAGAGTGAACCATATATAAATAAAGCTCCTCTGTTCCGCCACAACAAGTTACATCTGAACAAGGACACAGACAGCGAGCCATTGTTGTTGTTGGTTTTGTTGGATGAACAACGACCGCGCCGTGCATCATAAGCAAGTTTAGTCTTTGACGTCAAAAGTCTTGCAAAGCCCAGCACACTCAGCTCGTGGTCCATTTATCGTCATCTATCATCGCGCTCGTATTCACAAAAGAACATGCCACAATAAGCTACAGACACGTGGGCATCAGGGGCACAAATGCGACAAAGGCACGAAAGGATCTTGAGAAGCTGGTCGACAAGATCATCGAGGTAGCAGGGAAAGATCCCACTGCGGGATCGATACTTACAGATCCCATGCTGACCGAAATCCGGACAGAATCCAACCCTATTGTCCTCAAATAACAGCGCAAGCATATTTCTGCTACTATTAATACGATCTTGGCCATTACAGAACTGCTCTAGACAGTAGCTAGAACATCCGTTTTTCCTCCAGCACTCGAGGTGCTGGAAACGTCCAGAGTCCGGGGCAACAAGCCATCTTTTTACATAGAGTCATTCTCCAAGATACCGTAACACATCATTAAAAATCCGGGAATGTCATTCGGCAAAGTGCCATATCAAAATCGTAGTTTACATCGTTTGCCCAGGCCTCATCAACGTCAAGTCTATGGACAACGAGAAAAGCCGCCAGCAGACCCATGCATACTTCATGGACACTGAAAATTCCACCGATGTCGCTAAAGATTGAAATGTAGTGCAATTCGACCTGACCAAACGTGTCGTGCGGCCAGCTGACCTGCGACGCTTCGCCATGCGTTCGTCCGGTGTCTCCAGCATTTTGCTCCAGCCCATCAACGCCAATCAAACAGGCTGACGGGAGAGCAAAGCAAAACACAGGACAAGAACGAAAACAGAACGTTGGGAGCCATGACTCCGAGCCGCCTGCGACCGAACAACAGAAAGCGCTGCGCAGAGTGGTCTCCCGCGCACGTTCTCCTGCACTTCGCATGCCCACCACGCGCACCCACTAAACTCACACGTCGTCAGCGGACCAGACCCTGAACAACCCACCACAGCCCCTGCGAAAATGGAGCACCCCCACGCAAAGGTTCTTAGTGCATTTTTCTGCTTATCAAATCTGTCAGAGGCGTTGTGGCAGAGTGGTCTAATGCGCAAGACTAGAAATCTTGTTCCTTCGGGAGCGTCTGTTCGAATCAGGCCAACGTCGGTTATCTTTTGCTTTTTGTTCTCAAACACTTCTCACGCTGTTAAAATGTAATTTTTCTCATTTTTGCGCATTTTTCAGCCCCTGCTCGCGGGATCGAGTCAGTTCCGGGCTGGACCCCTCTTTTGCTGTACGAAAGTACGAGAAGTGGCACAGACTTCTTCCAGTGCAGCGAAAGTCACTGGAGCAAAGAAACAGTAGTGGATCAGCCGTGTCACAGTCTCGAGTGGGAGATCTCTGTAGGTTTTATCGCAGGGGTGATGCCGGCACGCGGTTTCTCATCAGAACAGCGCCAGGCAAAGGAGAAGCCTACGCGCCCATTCCTCGGACAAACAGGACGTAAGAGGAGAGGCGGGACGGCATCAAGTTGTGTCCATGTTCCGACGTCTCGAGTCCAAGGGGAGGGGGAGGGTTCGCGCTCGGAGCGGACGGCGACTTGCGGTTGGCTCTTGAGCCGCCTGACTCAGATGTTGTCTCTCCCCAAAGCAAAGTGCGCAGAGAGAAATTTCTGGGGCGCTGGGCCATGTATGCCAAGACGATATACAATGCGTGGGTTTCTCTTTGCGGTCGACGTGCGTTCCTTTTGGGGCAGGTGCGCTTACTGGAAGAAAAGGGGGCGATCAGAAACCGGGGCGTCCTGAAAGCGATTTGTGAGTGATTATCGAAATGGCCGCCGCTTCGGAGATCGTCATCAGCGAAGCTAGACCAGGCTGATAAGGCGGCGGCGGTGGTAATGGCACGCTGCGCCGCTGACCGCACCCGTGTGTGGGTGGACGACCGCCCGAAAGCCGCAATTCCCGGAGAGTAATCCCGTCAGCTGCAGTCAATAGGGGGTTCCTGCGGAAACGAGGCAAAGATCACGCGGGCTCTGAGGTTTCCAGAAGACCAAAAGACCGTAATTTGCAGAATGCCACGCTCAGTTCGTGACGGTGCGTCCAAGCGGTTGGCCATGACAGAGCTTAGCACGTCCCGTTGACACTAGTGTAAGGTGCTGTCTGTGCTGGTACTGGCACTGGCGCTGGACCTTGAGATGATGACACGATCATGGCTCAGACTAGAAGCTGCGGTCTGCTTCCAAGACTGACGGCTCACGTTCCTCGTTGATAGCCGTTGAGCCGCCAGTGGGTTATTGAACACGACTCCTCCCGCTTCGCTAGATCCGAGACCGTGTCAATGACGAACGAACAGGGCAAGAACGGGCCTCTGATAGACGGCCAAGCGCGATTTCAAGCAAGCGTCCTCTCTCGCACGGCGTTTAACAAAGCTCCACGAGGGGCAGACGTCTTGGGTGATGATCGATGCGGCCAGTATCATCTGCCGCCAAGGGACCCGTCCAGGTGATCACGAGGGTATACACTAGCAAAGAGAGTGAGATGAACCTCCACTACGACTTGTAATGGCCACGATCGTCGGGTTCCTCGTGCTCTGATTCGGCGCTGTTGGTCGCTCGACAATCTTGAACGTGCAAAAACGAAATGGCACAGAGGTGGAGGATCAACCAGTGAGCAGACAGGGAGTCTCTTTTGGGACGGGAGGCGGTACCAGGTCAGGGGTCACTGGACGGGGTGGTGGTCAGAGCCGAGTCCAGACCAGCGAGCCCGCAGGACGAAGTCTCGCGCATGTTCGATGCTTGCCTGCCAGAGAGACGGGTCACGGAACGAAGGTGAACGGTGTGTCGAGGCCCATCCGCCCGAGATTCCGACAACCAAAACCGACCCCTCTCCCCCAGATGGGAGAAATGCATCCAGCTGCAAGAAGACGGCGTGGCGCTGGACCATTGCATCGCCAAGATGCGCCGGGAAAAAGAAGTCGACTGAGCAGGCGAGCCGCTGCGCTCGTAGGGCAGAGTGGCAAGGGTGGAAGGGAGCGCGTCAGAGAGTTCGAGCCGCTGGTGCGGAGTTGCACAACGCGGCTATGGGCTTCAGGTAAATTGCGGTGAGTCGGGTCGGTCCCTGGAGGCTCTCGATTCTCGAAGGACTGTAGGAGGAGGGCCTCAAGCAGAGTCAGCAGAGTTTCCAACGAGTTCCGAAGAGGACCTTTCGGCGACCCCATCTGCCCCGAGCCAGTATTTGGAGTATTGGCTCCGTCGAACCCCGGGCCAAACTAACGACGCTGCAATTGCATTTCTGGAGCCTGGGCCGAGACACGGCGGGAAAGGGTTTGCCCTCCTGCAAACTTCTCTTCCTCCCGCCCACCCGCTCCCGCTTGGCGGTTGGGTCGACGGCGGCGGTGCTGGGCGCGCATTGGCATTGGAGTCGCAGTATTGAGTCGCGGGCATCGGGGGCATTGCTCAATGCCGAAGGCTCTCTCCATCGGGTGGTACTATGCGGCCACATTCCATGCGACGCAATGCCCTGCTCTGCAAGAACAGCGCGGCGGGCCATGGCCCATTGGACACCCGCATCCCTTCGCGGGCCCTGATGATGTAGACGTGCGAGGCAGCGCAGCCTGGGCGACCCAGAGGTGGTGGTGAGGTGAGATGAAGCGTACCAATATTCCAGCTCCAGCGACACGCGTCCGTCCAACGAGGTTTCAGCGATCAACGGCCGTCTCCACGACGACTGAGACGGTGTAAGAGCGGCCGATATAGGGACGCCGCATAATAAACAAATTCAACGCAACGCTGGAGCGAACAGGTCGTGGATTGGGAACCGGGACTTGGAGTGGGAGTCGGGACTTGCTGGTGGTTCTGGTTGGGCGCCCGTAAGCAAAGGTCCGTGGTTGAGTTCCAGCAAGTCTTGGAATGTGACGGCTTGGCGGGGAGGTGGCAGTTGGCGATGACAGGAAACCGCTGTTTTATCGACGGGCTAGGGCAACGAGCCAGCGAGGCCGGGCTCCCGAGTCCCGTCATTGAAGGAGGTTGACGATGGCGAGCTTGAGCGGCAGGCCCCTGGAGTAGCGGCGACGATCAATAGTAGCGCTAATCTGCCACGCAACCTTCAACCGCCAGAGGCGCGGGATGGAGATGGAGAGCAGGAGCGACCGTGACCGTGACCACTGACCGAAAACGAACGCGCTTGCCATGACTGCTCAGTGCTGTGAGGGTGAATGCAGGTATGACCCGTACACCAAAGCACACCTAGTAGCATATCATGGCTGGTGCTGCCCATCCTGTGGAAGGTCGACCAGGCAGGTGCGGGTCAGTCAAGTTTTCTGCCCAAGGGGACACAGTTCGTGAACCAGGCTTGCTGGGCCAGGTGTTTTCAGCTAGTACTTCACCTTACAGCGTATTTTGGTAGACAAATAGGTATCGTTATTGCCTCTGCTAAGTGTAGGGTCAAGGCCCGCTCATCCAGGGGCAGTAGCGCAGCATCCAGGCCGCTAACAGCGATAGGCTTCTGGAGGCCAGTGGAGGCCACGAGGGCCCCACTGGCGCCCGTGGTGCACCGGTCCTGCAAGGTACCCGGCCCTCCAATTCCAATTCCAGCATCGCACGCGTGACACAACGCCCCGATACGTCGTGGGTGGGTGACTAAGGAATATTAAGGTCAACTTTGGAAAATAAAGGAGGGTGGCATCCTGTGACGCTACTGGTTGGCGGTGGAAAAGAAGGCAAGGAAAGGGAAAAAGGAAAAGAAGAAGAAAAAAAAAGGGTGAAGATGCAACCCCGCGGCGCGAACTGCTTTAGGCGGCGCCGTTCGTGTTGGCTAATATTTGGCAGATGAACAGAGATGAAGAGAACCATATTTGGCCGTGTTCGGTAGCTCGACGTCGTATCGGCTGCCCATTCCAGTTGACTCCCACCGGCTTTCGTCAACGGTACTATGTGCCATAGTACAGCTGCGAATCATGAATGCCTCCTCCCCACTTCGTTTTGTCCCGACCCCGAACATCGACATATGTTGCATGTCTTAATCCAGGCACACATCTCGCCGGACTCCGAAAGGTTAAGTCATGCCCGGTGCTAAATATGGACGCGAGGTTGTGCCTGTCGTGTTCGATTGGAGTCCTGCTGCGTGCATGCAAAAGAGTGACGGTGACTGTGGACTCTGGTCCTTGGCGAGCATGTATCACCATGATTGCGCCCTCACCTGAAATGCACCCGCAGCGTCCGGCAGCAATCACTTGTGAAAGTCGACGCCCTGTGGCTCATATATGACTATATGGGGAGGCCGGCCTCATCTTGAGTGCTCTCGTGCAGCGCGTGAGGGATGATGCTGATGGAGGATAATCGTGCCCTCCGTCCGCAGCGCCCTTCATTGTTGCTTGTATATTGCTGGAGAGAAGACCTGAAACATCCGAATACTGGGGAAGGCCGTCTTTGTCCCTCACGTGTCGTTGTTGCTCCAGTTGGTCGTCAGCCTCTTCTCACCTTCCTTCAGTGAGGGCAAGCAAGGCTGCTGAGCTGCTCCTGCTGCTGCGAGGTGCAGGTGAGAGAATAGTATACCTGTATACCTGTATACCTGTATACCTGTATACCTGTATACCTGTATACCTGTATACCTGTATACCTTCCATAGGTACTAGCGGGAGACCATAGTAGGAGGAATGCCTCTGCAGGGCAAGTGCGCCGGACGCCAGCGATCCACCCCGCGTGCCTGCACTTTGCCCAACGGTCCTGTCCATTTCCTTCCCACTATGTCTGCAATCTACAGCTGCATCTGCATTCTTCGACTCGCCGGCCCTGTGTCGCAGGTGAACAGGTCTACTCCTGGCGCAATTCGACGTCACAAGTGATCCACGACATGGGCTTTTCTTCCTCTCTCAACAGATGATCCTCTTCTCTTCGTCCGTGGTTACAGATACACGTGCAAACTCTAAACATCGGCCACGGGCGGCTGCGCATCACGACATCATCGCCAGAACAATCCACCACCTCCACCACCCCCAGGAGTCCAGGACCACCACCAACGATTCCACGACGGAGACGGCCTTGTTGATGATGATCCATCATCCATCACGCCCCTCCACCGTCCACCGTCCTTCCAAGTCCCCTCCTATCCTCGTCCGGGCGGCCCTGCTCGTCTGCACCACGCATCCCTGTTCCCTGCTTGATGCTCGTCAACCGCCAGGCCCAACCTGGCATCGGCCGGACAGAACCGCCAGGGGTGCTCGACAGCCACTGTCTGTGCTGTTCTCTGACCACCCACACCGCCGACAGGGGTGCTGCTTAATGAACAGTCGAGACATTCTCGTCAACTCCCCCAAGTCCGCCAAACATCCCGACACCCTCTTCCTCAACTTCGAGACACGAGACGCAACATCCTCCTCCAAGCGACTGATCCTCAGACCAGCTTATCCCGTCCCGTTTCTCGTCTGTTACTCACCGCAGGCCCGTGTTTCTCTCTCGCGCATCTGCAACCACTCTTCTCTGCACTGCACCGCACCACCGCAAAAAGCACTGCAACGCACAGCTGCGCTGGTCCCAAAACACGCTCCAGCGCTGCATCCTTGACAGCAACCAAGATCCCGGGACTTCGTGCGACTCTGCAGCGAAGCGCCTCGCCTCCAGCACGGGAGAAGAAATTCTCGACTTTCCATTCCGGACGCCGCTTGGGCTGCGAAAAGAGGTCACAAGGCCACACCCTCTCATACAGCAGGGGCATCCATCTTCCCAACTGCTCCTCCTCGACCCCGTCACTTCACTTCAATATAGTTTCCGATCCTAAGCTGGAAACAAGGCGCGATCGTGCGTCCCCCCTCGCAGTTATACTTCCAGGGACAGCGTCAGTTCTTCACGTCACCGTGCCACGTTCTGCTTTCTAGAAACGCTCAAGAGGAGCCTCTCATCCCCCCAAAGGAGCTTCGGGAACCTACTTCTCTTCCGTCACTTCCGCATTTGGATCACGGCCCGCGACGACGAAATCAGTTTGATGCGGTCTGTAATGAGCCTGGGAACACGGACGACTTGCCTCCAGTAGACGACAGGAAGAGCTCGACCGTTCTGAACAAGAACAGGAACGGATCGACAAAATGGCGCTACCGCGACAGTCGAGCTTCATGCCGACTATCAAGTGCTCGTCATGTAGCCAACAGGTCGAAATCTCCATGATGGGCGAGCACATTTGCGGCCAGGGAGCTGCGGAACGTAGGCCACTCCGGACCCCTGGTGTTCACGACGCAGCAAGAGCTTACACGGATGACAGCATCACCACCTTCAGACCGTCCAGACAGTCTCGGTTCGTACGACCAGCCGCCGCCGCTGGACAACAAGTACGGCCGCATGGCACCACCAACGCTTGATACGAGTGCAGCAAGTATGTTTTCTGCAACGAATTGACTCTCCATCCGAGATGGCTAACCATACCAGACCTCCCATATACGCGGCAAAGCCAGCTCACTCCGATCAGCACCTCGACCGGATCGATCAGTGTATCACCCAAGACTCCCAACAGCCAGGCTCTTGGTCGATCAGATGACTACTTTCAGCCTCAAATCGCCAACGACCTGACCTCGAATCAGCAGCAATCTAGACGCCCTGGCGGCTACGGAGCATTCGACGATGGGGATGAATTTGGGGATCAGATGTATCCGACGAATGAGCCGAAGAAGCAGGCCCCGAGTCTGCTCCAGCGGATGAACACCATCGCGCCAGGACCTTTCGAGATGGGAAGACGGGGAGCGGGGGCAGGAGCTGCGCCGTCTACGAAGCTCGCGCCACGGAGGATGGAGAGGAACCCGTCGCTGACGCCAGAGGACAGCTTTGGGGAAAGGCCATTGACGTCGGCATCCAACAACTCGTTCATGTCCTCCGGAAGCAGTAACGCCGGCGGTGTTGCGCCACCGAGACTACCGAGAAAGAACGGATATGGAGGATTCGGACCGCCAGGGACGACGCCTGACGAGTTTGAGCCCGAGCCATTCGGAAGCCGAGCAGGCACCTTCCCCCGCCCGAGCGAACCTTTGGAGCCGCCTGCGAGGACACCGTCAGCCCCCGGTCTCCGTCCCGACAGACTGAGCAGACCGACCAACGGAGGTGACCACGAGAGGAAGCGCTCGATGGGACCGGACACGTCCAGACCGCCCCCTCCGAGAACGAGCCTGCTGCGGCCAACGACGGCGGGGAGAGACCGTGTGCCGCCAGTCGATCTGGCGAGCGAATTTGGCGCAAGCAACCCGTACCACACGCCTTCGGCCTCGACTTCGTCTGGGGCTTCTGTCTTCAGCCACGGCCGTCAGACGAGCTCTCAAAGCAGCGCGCAGTCCAGCCCCGCGCAGCGCTCGCGACGAAACCCCTCCGATACCACCAACTTTGACCACCTGATGAACGACATCGAGTCGTCGATGGCTGCCATGCAGCCTGGCAAGGAACTGCCGCCACCGCCGCCGTCAAAGGACGAGCCCCCGCGCAACCCATACTCTAGCCGTCGTGGACCGTCCGAAGATCTTAGATCCGACCCCGCCATTCAGGGCGCGCGACCTCGTGCGAGGTCACCTTTGGCCAGGCCAGAGTACGATGCCCGGGAACCTGCTCGGGAACCCAGGGACCACTACGATCAGGGCCGTCCCAATGATCTTCGCAGCGCCTCATCTCCGCCCCGCAACCACCGCCGCGACCCTTCTGCTCTGCCTTCCCGTGGAAACTGCAAATCGTGCGGTGACCCTATCAAGGGCAAGAGTATTTCTTCAGCCGACGGCCGCCTGACCGGGCGCTACCACAAGGCCTGCTTCGTCTGCTCCACCTGCCGCGAGCCCTTCTCGTCTGCCGAATTTTACGTCCACGACGACAAGCCTTACTGCGAGCAGCACTACCACAAACTGAACGGCAGCTTGTGCGGTACCTGCGGACGCGGAATCGAGGGGCAATACTTGGAGGACGAGGAGCGGATCAAGTACCACGTCGGCTGTTTCCGATGTGGCGACTGCGGCATGTCGCTATCGAACGGCTACTTTGAGGTCAATGGCAGAGCCTTCTGCGAGCGGGATGCCTGGCGCCGCGTGCAGCAATCCTCCCGAGGCCCCCCACCCGGCGGCCTCGGCGTGCCCGGAGGACCTGGAGGGCCTGGAGGACGAGGCGGCCGCCGGCCCAGCAACGGCCAGGGCGGCATGAGACCGCCCGTTGGCCTCCCGCGCGGCCAACGCATGCCCCCGGGAGGCGGCCTCGCCGCCCCCATGCCTCGCATGAACAAGCGCATGACGAGGTTGGGAATGATGTGAGCTGCGAGGACGTGATATCCTGCATGCGAGCATCTCACCCCCTAGACATTCACTTCACCGTACATGAATCGTCACCTACACTGCATTTTTAATACCCCACGAGACATTTCACGACCACGATACACCACCCATCTCGCCACCACACCATTTTTTCATTTCGCCATCTGGAGTTTTATATACCCAGTCCCCAGCGGACTCTGTTGATACCTGCATAGAAGTTGACGACGCGGATGTGTCGTCTTGCGATGACTTGGGAGGAGGAACAGCCCTTGAAAACAAAGGGAAGCATGACATGTGCTGGATGGAACACGCGAAGTGTCCACGACATGAACAAGGAGAGAGGAGGCTTTGCAGGCAACAGGGGCTACACGCGGGGTGCTCACAGAGTGGTCGCCAGGCCAGGCTATCAGGCCGAGAATACATAGCAAAAGCCAATCCAAAAAATAAGTTAAAATCGTAAAGGGTGATGACACGGAAGCAATCTTGTGGCGAAGTCTGATATACGACTTTTTCACCGGCCGTGGGTGACGGCCTTGTGACGAAGCTTGATATAATACGACGTTTAATATACGACACATCTCATAGTGACGCGTTTCTTTCGGCCGCGGCTTACAGCTAGTCACCGTCCAGGGAGTCTTGACAAGAGTCGAGTGGCTTGATCATGTCTAACGACGTCTCGGACAGAAATTCTTAGGGTG
>WIGM01000178.1:17906-65343 GCA_014235935.1 Colletotrichum musicola
GTGTTTTTCTTGTGTCTGTCAGTCGGACGAGGCGTCTTTTTGCGAGACACGTCACACGAAAACGGCCCGAACGGGTCGTGCCACCGTCCAGGGAGTCTTGACAAGAGTCGAGTGGCTTGATCATGTCTAACGACGTCTCGGACAGAAATTCTTAGGGTGTTTTTCTTGTGTCTGTCAGTCGGACGAGGCGTCTTTTTGCGAGACACGTCACACGAAAACGGCCCGAACGGGTCGTGCACTGGGCTGTCACGTCACTTTTCTCGTCTTTTACGATCAAGCGGACCGATCTGTTACCGGTCTATTCACGTTCTAGGCACTGCACTGTGCATAGATATGGACTGCACTGGAAGGTTTGGAGTTTGGTAGAGTTAGAATCGCTTAGCCAATCGGTCCGGTTGCACGAAAATCGAGAAGCTGGCCTTTTGTAGAGTAGGGTGAGTAGTCATCAGTCGTATGCAAGTGATGACGGGAGGTTTGAGTGACGAGCGAGGCTTCCACAGACTGGGTTGGCCCAGCGCGATCAGCAGGGGCGTTGACAGGGCGGAGGTTCATGTTGGTCCTGGCGCCGGCGGTCTGTCCATCATCATCACCGACGTCCATGCTCGAAATTTCCGCGGCGGGCGCGGGGCGGGGAGGAGTCTTGCGCGTTCGTCGATGATCATTTCCCCTAGGGCGCGATGCACGCGGTGCGGTGTGGAATTGGGGACTCGGGGAGTAATGCTTACGGATACGTGTTAAGAAGATTGATTTGCCTTGGTGAGAGGATGGCGCATTTTTTGTGGACGGGCGTGAGTCGCGATCTCAAGGCTTGAGCGAGTGACGATGGCCGATGGGACGAAAGGGGTGGCTCCCCCGTTGGTGCCCCCCACGACGAGTGAGAGAGGGTTGTTTCATAAATAGTGGGATGGGGTCGGCGCTAGCGTCGAGGGTTAAGGATGTGCAGGCAGAAATTGTGCAGCGAATTGGTGGGTGGCAGCGAGCGCCGAAGAGGAACTCGCTTTTTGTCGCTCTATTTTTTTCCCGTCTGAAGACTGCGAGTGGTGTGGTGTTGCATGTGGCAAGTGAGATAGGGGTTCGTGACATGGGTATCCGTCGGCTGTTGCATGGAAGATGCGGTGCTGTGATTGGTCCGTTGGCCAGGTTTCAGTTCTGCAGAGAACTGTTGATGGGGCGGATGGAAATAGAACGAACCAGGACGGAATCCTTTTGAATGCTTAGTACGAGGCGGCAATATGTATGTACCTGATGTATTCGAGGTCGGTCTGGCTGGGATGAACTGATTGACGAGAGCACAATGCGTGTATGCGTGATTAGAGGAGGTTGACGTTATTGCTTCTGCTGCTTCAGAGGTAGATATTTGAATATCGAAAGGTCGCGAGATAAGCCAAGCAAGGAGGAGGAGTTGCTTTTTGCGGGGAGAGACATACCACCTAGCTTCATTCGGTCCGCGTCTGTGGCTGTCTCACACATATCTTCGAGAAAGGGGGATTCCTTCAGGAACGGGAGAGATGCACGTAAGTGGCGGCTGGGGTGGCTGCCATCTTGGACGAGACGGACGTTGTGCGGCGTTTCTCGATGACTTCTTTCGTGTGCCCCGCGTTCTGCGATTCGAGGTGCTCCTTGGTGGTGTAAGGTAGAGAAAAGGCAAGATGAGGCGGGTACAGATGGTGTTACCGCGAGGTGGAAGTGTATCGTGCTTCCGAGGGGTTACAGCATGCCGTTTTGTTTGTCGGGTGCAACGCGGATGCGGGTGCAGCTGCAGGAGGAAGGAAGTGGCTTTCAATCTTCAGTTGTCAGTTGCGGGTGTCCGTCCGCGTGCGACTTGCTGTACCTACCTGTTACTTGCCTCTACTATGTATATTACACTTCGTCGGGAGGATATCTCCATACTTCGTTCGTACTGTCACCTGTGAGCTGCCATAGTGTTCTTTTGGAGTTTGAGGCTGGCATTGGCGGTGACAACTTGACAAGGGAAGGAACGGCTTGGCCGTTTTTTATTTTGATCCGTCGGCAGAGCGCAGGAGCGCATGTGACCCTCTCGAATAGGCAGGGGGGGGGGCCGTTGGCGATCGGCTCTTGAGTCGTCTTGATTGACTTTGCTCATCTACTTGCTCAGCTCTGCAAGAATAGCGGTCGGACCCCGTCGTCCCCGCGAGCTGAAGTTGTGTATAGATTGACGTCAGGCGATAAATTGACACGAAGCGAATGTCCTGAGTCGCGATATTGGTGGTCCGTCATTCCGCCTGCCGGTCTTCCGTACAGATTGAGTTGCGATTCGACCGCACGTGTAAGGCGTTCGCGGCGTGCTTTCCCCCTTCAGGTTTTCCCAGGGGCTGGCTGGCTCTTGTGTGTGGATGTACCACTGGCCTAGAATCTGGGTGTCTCGGTACTTGCTCGAAGCGATCGGCAGGGGGCTCTGGGTGTGCAGAGCGACCTGTGGACCGTGGTGCCTGCAGTCTGTGGGTTGGACGACACCAGCGTGCGTGTGGGAGGCTTCGAGCTAAAGTAGTCAGGGGCTGGCGACTGGCAGTTGACAGTGGCTTGACGCCGCTGTGAGAAGGCGCCACGAAGAATTGGGAATTTCCTACGCGCCTTCCAGGTCGTACGCATCTAGATATCGTACATATCATTCGTTAGGTAGGTAGTGTTAGTACCTTGGCAACCATGATGGATAGATAGATGGATGCAGGGAGAGAAGCTTCTTTTGAGTTTACTTTCTTTGGCATCGGACGGTAGGCAGGTCTCAAACGGCCCGGCAACGAACGCGCCGCGTGGCTTGTACTATTAGACTACCTGGTTTTCACCCCCTTTGTTCATGTTTTATTAGTCTCTTGTCTCACTGTGGGCAACTTCAGAAAAACCTGGGAACCGACGGCATGTCTTGGCGGCTATTTAGACATGACTTCGACCGCAGGTCGCGCAATTCAAAAGGCAGCAGATAACGCAGACAGGCAGACAAACAGGTACCTCGCAGTACCTGAAATTGGGGCATCCACTGATCGCTGTCACGGCAGAGAACACACTGTTCGCGCCTGTGATGGATTGATTGCCGGACGCCGGAACCCGCTCCCAATTGGAGGTTCAACAACAACGACCGGCCCCCGTCCATCTCTTTTAGGGGCAACGGTCCCGCGCAACAGCGTATCGCGTCGTGGCCCCCCTTTCCCCCCCTTCTCTGGAGAAACCATGGAGATGGACACCGCCAACTGGCCACACTCTCTCATGCTGGCCGATCGACGGACCAGGCATCGGCGTACCTCACGGCCGCACGCAACGCAGCATGCCGTCGGCAGTGAGGAGTAGCACACCGTACGTTTCCCTCAGTGTGCTGCCGACGGGATTACAGGCAAAATACGTACACCGTTGGCGTTGGTGCACACCAACCTGCATCGCACCGTACCTTCCCTTCCATGTCACATTGCGTGTTAAGGCAAGGAAGGTACCTCGAGGTACTGCCATATTGAAGGCATGGAAGGCAGGTAGGAGTGGGAGTGCCTACCCTGCCGTTCGTTCCCTGCGCGAAGCAATTGGATTGGTTGCTCCTCTTGTTGGAAAGATCCTCCCGCTCTTCCTGCCTTCTCCTATCCGTCTCGTCCCTTACGTGGAAAGACAGGCAGGTGCAGGTATCCCTTCCGATGTGCCCTTCCTTTCCTATCCCTCTTGGCTCGAGGTCGAGGTCGAGGTCGACCCTCCTTTTCTGCGTCTCCATCCAGGAGCGACGGCACATCATCCATCCTACTCCTACGTCCTCCTTTCTCTTCCCTCTCACCCATCGCTCCTTTTTCAGTTTCTTTCCAACTGCAATTGCAGAACCAGCTTCCCGCCCTCGGTTCTATACTCTTTGGTTCGTTTCGTCAACACTTCTCGTCGTTTCACTTCGAACCTCATCTTTACCTGCGGAGCCCATCTCTCCCCCACGCTGGCCACCATCCATCCACTCTACCCTCACCCAGTCCAGCCAAGCCCAGTCCAGTCCAGCCCACCCACACACCCATCCAGAGGGAAAAATACCGAACAGGGTCCAGTGTCTTCTTTGATAGGAGACCGTGCCACTCTTTAATCAACGAGCCTTATCCAATTTCGCCAAGCCACCCCGGTCCCACGTCCAGGTCCCGCTCGACCAGCGCGCGCTGTAAACCGGTTTGTCAATTGCGTTCCCGCGAGGAGCAATTGTCGCCTTCCTCTTCTCTTCTGGCCTCTGTCAAACCCTGCGCGCACGCCTCATCGTCGTCGTCCCTTCCTTTGGCCCCCGTTGTGCGTTTGTCCGTCAGCACCTGCGCGAAAGAGAGAAAGACAGAGAGCGCGTGTTATCGCAGCATGCCTCTATAGCGTCGCGGCATTCTCTCACCGTCTCCCAACCGTCGCCGCCCTCTGATAGCCGCTTCGTATCCGTCCCGGGTCGCTGCGGAATTCAGTCCTTCAGCCGTCGTCGCCGCCGCCGCCGCCAACGCAGCCGCGGCCGTTATGACGATGTACAAACAACAGTCCTCCGGCTTCATCGTCCCAAGGGCGCGTCCCAAGACGCTGCTCTTCCTGGCTTTGGCCGCTGTCTCCGTCTACTTCCTCGCAACCCGCGGTGCCCCCGCCGGGTACCACGTCGTGCCATGGAACCACGACCTCCAGGCGCCTGAGAAGGCCGCCCCCGCGACGCCACCCGAGCCGCCCAAGTCGGAGGAGGAAAAGAAGCAAGATGAGGAGAAGCGCAAGCAGGAAGAAGAGAGGTTGAAGCAGGAGAGGGAAAAGCACGAGCAGGCCCTCCGAGATGAGTTTGCTGCCGAGTACGAGGCCGCAAAAAGGTATGTGCTTTTATCCTTCCCGCCCGCGCCGCACCGCTCGACGCCCCCCGGAAACGTCAACTGTCACGAACGCCGGCATGAACTAACTCTCTTTAAACTTTGACAGGCTCCCCGGAAACGATGCCATCTACGGAAACACGCTCAACTCGCTGGCCAACAAGGAGAACCGCTCCGCCGAGCACGCCGCCTCCCTCCGGGATGCCGGCGCCGAGGAGCGTGCCTACACGAACCAGCGACCCGTCGCCTACAACCCGTACCCCGACTACAACAGCGAGGAATGGAACAAGACGCACCGCGCCCCCTACGTCCCCTGCATTGGGGCCACCGGCGAGGTCGTCGAGGACCTCCTCGTCTTCAAGGGCCACCCCGAAAAGTTTCCCGCCACCGGCTTCGGCAGCTTCGACGTCCTGAACATGGACGGCAACATTTGCTACGAGCGCGAGACCCGTCTCGGGCCCTACGGCCTGGTTCCCCAGCTCAGCAAGGCCGGCCTGCGCATCGACTGGGACAACATCAACTGGGGCGACCTGCAGGAGAAGTGCGTCGAGAGGAACGCGGCCCGCTTCGACCTCGAGGGCAAGCCGAACCCCTACATCAAGACCGCCTACCCCGACATCGCCGAGAAGTACGGCGCTGACGTCGACGACGAAGAGGTCGAGAAGCGCGGCTTTTCCAAGTCCAAGGACGCGAAGAAGACCAAGGCCCACGATCCCCGCACCGCCGTTCTGCTGCGATCATACACTGGAAAGAAGTACAGCGAGAACGACAAGCAGGTCATCCGCGCCCTCGTCTCGGAGCTTTCCCTCCGCTCCGGCGGCGAGTTCCAGGTTTTCCTGCTGCTCCACGTCAAGGAACAGGAGCTCGACATCCTGAACGACGAGGCGACGTACCAGTACGTCCTGAACGAGCACGTGCCCCTCGAGTTCCACGGCATCACCAAGCTGTGGAACGACAAGGCCGTCTGGGACACCTACACCGCCCTCACGGATGACAACGAGAGGAGCGTGCACTCGGCACAGTGGCTCTCGGTGCAGAAGTTCAGCCAGGACCACCCCGAGTTCGACTTCATCTGGAACTGGGAGATGGACGCCCGCATCATCGGCCACCACTACGACTTTTTGAAGCGCCTCGAGGACTTTGCCAAGAAGCAGCCGCGCCGCGGCCTGTGGGAGCGCAATGAGCGCTACTACATCCCCGACTATCACGGAGACTACGACAACGACTTCCGCAAGGACGTCGAGAAGCGCACCCGCGGCAACCAGGTCTGGGGCCCGCCCAAGCTGCCCTTCATCAACCCCGTCGGCCCCAAGCCTCCCGTCGAGAACCCCGAGAAGGAGCCGTACAAGTGGGGAGTGGGCGAGGACGCCGACATGATCACGGTCGGCCCCATCTTCAACCCCATCAACAGCAGCTGGATCATCTCGGACCACATCTGGGGCTACCGGGACGACGCCCACCCCGACCCCGCCAAGACCCTGCCGCGCCGCACCACCATCGTCACGCAGTCCCGCGTCTCGAAGCGTCTCC
Organism: Colletotrichum musicola; assembly: GCA_014235935.1. NCBI lineage: Eukaryota > Fungi > Ascomycota > Sordariomycetes > Glomerellales > Glomerellaceae > Colletotrichum > Colletotrichum musicola. The sequence goes on from WIGM01000178.1 coordinate 24,230, forward strand.
TGGACATCATGCACGTCGAGAACCTGCGCGGCAACCACATCGCTTCCGAGATGACCCCCCAGACCGTCGCCCTGTTGCACGGCTTCAAGACCGTCTTCGCGCCCCACCCCACCTGGTTCGACCGCCCGTGGAACGGCACCTTCCTCGCCAAGTGGTTCAACCCCGGTCCCCGCGGCGAGAGCGGCGGCGAGGGCAGCCCCATGGGCTGGGGCAGAGAGCGCAGGTACCAGGGCATGACCTGGTACTACCGCGCCGAGCCTCCCCCGAGACTGTACAACAACTGGATCGGGTACGAGGACACCAAGTACGGAGGCAAGGAGTGGGAGCGCACGCACGGCCGCCCGTGCCTGCCCCCCATGATTCTGCACCCCATCAAGGAGGTCAAGCCGACGGAGCCCGGCTTCGCAAGCAAGTTTGAGCTGTTCTACGGCTGAGCGTTACGCGAGATGGTGATGATGTACGAACGACGTCCCGAGAGACGGGTGATGACGAGAGACGGAGACAGAAGTCGCGACGTGGACCGTGGCATCTCCAAGTCGGTGACCGACTTAACGAACGACGTCTCGAAGCAACGCGATCTTCGCCGACGTACATACGCAACGCCAGGATGAGGCAATCGGCGCGATATAGACCGAAGGAGCTCGGCGTTCTCCCTGTTTGCTTTGGGGCTTGTGGGCGCGACCTCTGCCCCCGCATGTGAAGCATCTCGAAAAACATACCACTGTTCTTTCTATTTGTTCCATTACGACACAGCTGTCATTCTTTTTTATTGTCATACAGTTTCTTTTACTTTTCTCCCTGTGGGCATTTCGAAGCGATTAGAACTACCTTTTTTTTATCATCCTCGATCGAATCAGGGCCATGGCCGCTGTTTGAGGTCGGTGCTTGTACAAATGGCGTGGTACGGCTGAGGGGTGTGCGCCTCTCGGGTACGGGTAGATACTATAGAATGCTCCTTCTTAGGAGAGTGCGGAGCTTGTCAAAAGTAATTGTCGTGGATATGATTTGAGCTGACTTTCGGTGACTGTGAAGAGTTCGTGATGAAGGTGCAGCCGCTATGTGATATGCCCGGAGTGGTGGTGTTGCCCAAGGCAGTGCGTAGATCTACCACCGTCTTGACATGACATCTGTAGTTGGCGTGTGGTCGGTGAGTAATGGGAGTTGACGCTGTTGATCACCGAGGTTTTCGTGCGGCGGAACGTTATGTGCTGGGTATCGGCGCTCCGGCTGCGAGGTTCTACCTACCCGAGACAGCCGCTGCTCGGCCCTTTAAAAGGTCTCATCCGCAGAAACGAAGTTGGTATCGCCAAATCACCATCCTGGACGGCGTTGGGAATTGATTGATCCAGTTTAATGAAGTTCGCGGGGACTTTTTGGCTAGGGAGAGCCGCGAGGAGGAAGACGCACGATGGGGTTGGTTTCGTCGTCTGGGGCGTATTGGGAGGTGATACATCCTCGCTGGCGATGACGGGAGGGGAGGAGGGAAGTTGCTGTGGTGTCGTAGTGGAGGGAGGTGTGGTAGTTTGCTCATCTGGCCGTAGTGGGCGAGGAGCTTATCGTCGTCGGCAAGGAGCTGGTTGCGGTGGGTGAGCGCCATTGCCAATCGCGGATCAGCAGGGAGGGTTGGGCATTTATACAGCGCGGTGTGGTGTACCAGACCGGTCTGTCGGTGGGAACTTTGAAGGTGCTGAGGAGCTATGGGGAGGGTATATAAACACAGTCTAACGTGGAAAGGCAGAGGATGTTCAGCAACTGACTGGTCTGTCTATCGGAGTAGATCCGGAGGCTGTTGACCGCGAACCGGGGCTGGACTCTGGGCAAGATGATTCCTTCCACAAAGAGGCTTGGCGCCTTGTTGTTGTTCTTACTCGTTTCGCTGATTGTCTGTCGTCCGTCATCGTTTTGGTGATGCTTGTGTATGGAACCTTTTTATATTGGTCTTGTTACTAGGAAGGTAATACGAACGGGGCGTGTTTGAGTTCTGAGCGGAAGGAGCATCCGACCAGGCCAATAGTTGGAATGAGCCGCGGGAAGGGAGGGTATAAAGCGTGACCTGCTGGGCTGGAGAGTAAGGGTTTAGAGGCCAAAGGCATGGGTCCTGGTGTTAACGGTAGTGACCATGCACCCAAAACCAGTCCCTTGGCCTGGTCCATGTACATGGATCAGTTGTCCTTGTTGGTCCAGAGCACGCCGGCGTTTAGGCACGCACCCTTTTACTTTTACCTCTTCGTCCATCACTTCTGGCGGCGTATTACTCGCCTGAATAGTACGTGACCAGAGCCGGGAGAGGAAGTTGGATGAGTGAGGTTGGATACGTAGGCTTCCTCGAGCTCTTCACCTGGGTCTTACGCGATGCGAACTCGCGCTTCGTGGTTTCCAACTTGAAGCTGTACTTCGTTCCCGACACTGGGGCATTGCGCGTGCCGGCCGACCTTGCCTGCCCTATCCATCTCCTAGGCCGTTCAGGTCATTTATACCGCCTCGTAAGCGTATTGCGTTGCCGGTCCTAGAATACCTACTGGCAGTGTGGACCTTTGTTACCTCACGTAGATAAGACCGCGATGACTTTCGAGCTTGCGGCAGACTAGGTGATCCTGACGTGCCCGGGGGGTTGGTTGCGCGGTTCACAACGCTTGGCTCCCACGATAGACGTCGTTCTCATCTCTTCCCGGAGGAACCAGAATATTAACCACGAAGAACTCGAATCATACATCGCAATCTCACCATCCGCAGGCAAAACACTTCGTGCTCATTCTATTGCGACTACTACTACTTTCATCTGGCCAAGGAACGATATGGGTCAGGAGGCTCTCCCTCTCCCTCTCCGCGGAGCACGAGAGAGCCTCGAACCGGTTACCAGAACACGCTGACGGTGTAAAAACATAGGTCCTAATGAGATACAGGTTGTGATTAAAAAAGGACAGTGTTCCCTCCGGATAAAACAGCAGCCAACTCGCGTCTCCTCGTCAATCTCTCCAGCTGTCGCAGACCCAAAAGATCCCGACTTGCAACTCCTTCTTCTCCGCTCCCTCGGCATGGTCGCAAGGACCGCCGCCAGTGATGCCTTGAAACTAGACACCTCATCCCCGGGCTCGGGCTCGAGACCCAGGTCGTGGTTGGCTTACAATATGGCCACCTCCACGTCGACGCTGATCAAACCATCATCCTCACTCTCCTCACCCTCAGACCCAGAGCCAGATCCCTCGCCATCGCTCTCCCCCTCAGACCCACCGAACCGCTTCACCTTGGCAGCAGCCGTCTCCTCAGTAGTAGACTCGGTAGTCTCCTCCGTGGTAGACTCAGTCTCTTCAGTAGTCTCCTCGGTAGTCTCCTCAGCCTCCTCAACCTCCCCACTAACGCTGTTAACAGTCTCGTCGACCGTAGCAACGACATCGTCCACAAGCCCCGTCACGGTCGACGTGTCAGCCCTCCGGGCGAGGTCGTCCAGCAGCGCCTCGACATCGTCCACGAGGTCCGTGACGGTGGACGTGTCAACCCTCCTGATCTTGCTGTTCGTGCTGGCGACCAGGTCGTCGACCTGCGCCACCAAATCGTCCGTGATGTCCGTCACGGTGGAGGTGTCGACGCGCTTGACGACCGTATTCACGCCGACGCCCACGTCCACGTCGACGCCCGCGAGGATGCTGGCGTCGGCGCCGGTGATGAAGGGGACGAGACGCTTGACGTGGTAGGCGTCTAGCAGGGCCGTGAGGAAGGACGGGCTGGCTGCGCGGGAGGGAGTGTTAGGGGCGGGGGCGATTGGGGCCGCGAGGGCGGTGAGGAGGCTTGTCGCCGCGAGGAGGATTGATGAGCGCATTGTAAGGGTGGCGGATGGAGACGTAGGGAGATGTTACGGATTTGTGGATGGATAGGGATAGTTGGTAACGAGGTGAGGATAGAATGGAGAAGTGCCGAGTTATCCGTCGAGGAGCTCTTTCGAAAGGGCGGCTTGGCTTAAATGCTGGGAAGAAAATGGGATAGGGGATGAAGAGGGTTGTTTGCTAGGATTGCTCATCCCCGGGAGGCTGGAACGATGATATGGATCTTCATTGTCGTCTCAAGCGTGGGGGAACATCCGCGAGGGTCGTCATCTCGTCGCCCATCAGGTTTTCACCACCTGTCTCGTGATGATTTCGCCGAGGAGGCTTCGAGACGGGCTTCACGGTCCATGTCTCAACAGCTTGACGGAAACGTCGTCGGTCGGACATGTTGATCTGTCGGTCTGTTTGTGCAGGTCGACGATGCAAGTCTGGATGTTCTCGGACCTTCTTGAACCCAAGTGCAACTCATTAGGAACTTGAACTCGATTGCCTACCGCGGATGGTGCGGTCAAACATACTCGCAAACCGTCGTCAGTGATGTCAACAATTGAGTTGCCCTTCCCCTGCTGAAGTTGAGCCCGGCCGGATCTACAGATCTCGGCTTGGCAAGACAACGCCCGGATCGCGGCTAAAGCCGCTTCCCTTCACGAGCGGACGTTGTGGTTTGTGGCGGTTTGGGGGCCGTTTGAAGTCGACAAACCACCAAATCCTTCTCGGCCCCAGTCACACTAACAGAGGTAAGCACACCAGTTCCCGAACAAAAAGACATCTGACGCGCGTTACCTTACGACGCTAAGCAACCCGAATTAAGTGCTTACACGGGCGCGGCGCCACAAATCCCTCCGTGAGCCAAGTCTCGTCAACGTCACCGACGATTTTGAAAAGAAGAAAAGACCCCTCATCCCTCCCCCCCTGACAGGTCGCTGAAGATCAATCAACCTTGGCAAGACAAGCAACATCTCGACTCAAACCCGTTCGCGACGATGAATTCACAGACCGAAACCCCCCGTTCAGCATTCCCGGATCCTAAGGAGTACCTGGACGACCCCCGCTTCCACCAGACCTTCACACTGCCCCCCGGCCCGACCCGTCCGCACTCCTTCACGGTGTCGTACAGCGACTACGGGTACCGCAACAAGGAGCACCCGGAGCTCGAGCGCGTCCTCCTTCTCTGCGGTCCCTTACTCGGCAGGTAAGTCAGGTGCCTTCCTCTCCAAGACACGGCCCTCAAGCCCTCGTCCTAACGTCCCCAGCCGCTACCTCCACATAGCCAAAGACGCCCTCGCAAAACACCACCGCGTCCGAATCATAGACGCAGACCGGCCCGGCTTCGGCGGCACCTCGGGCGTGCCGACCCCGGGGGACCGCGTCGCGGCCTGGCTGGAGATCGTCCCCGCCCTGCTCTCGCACCTCGGCGTCCGCCACGTCTCGGTCGCGGCGCACAGCGGCGGCACCATTTACGCCCTCAACGTCGTCCTGCGCCTGCGCCACCTTCTCCACCCAGAGAAGCCGTACGTGGCGCTCTGCGCGCCGTGGGTGCGGCCCGCGCGCTCGGGGGCGCCGCTGATGAGTCTCGCCGGCGCGGTGCTGCCCGAGGGGCTGGTCGGCGGGTTTGATAAAGTCGCTGCGTTTGTGAATCGGAATATTGCTCCCGCGGTGCGTGTCAGCGGGTCGTTGGTGCCGAGCTTGGGGGGCAAGGCGGTGCTTGCTCCGGGGGTGGACCGGGGGATGGTGGAGTTTGAGGAGAGGCTGTGGGGACCGCTTATCGACCGGGTGTACTCGGAGAGCGTGAGGGGGCTGGGGCAGGACTCGGTGCTGCTGCTGAAGAGGGACGGGAAGAACGGGGACTGGGGCGGGTGGGAGGACTACGACGACTACGTGCCGATGCTGGCGGCGGCGGAGGGCGAGGGGGCGGGGAAGTTGTGGGTGGAGGTGTTCTTTGCCGAGTCGGACGTGATGATCGGGGTCGGGGCCGGGCCGAAGTGGATCGAGGAGTGTTGGCGGGCCGAGGTGCGCGGGGGCGGGATCGAGTTTGCGAGCCGGGTCGTGCCGGGGTCGGATCACGATACGATTGCGCATATTAGGTTTGGGGTTTTTGAGGAAATATTTAGCAGGATGAGCGGGGAGGATGCTGTTGAGACTCCTCCGGTGGCTGCTGGAACGGCTTCAGTTGCTACAGAGCAGCCTGCCCCTTTGAGGGAGGGCGTGGCCGTGTGAGAGGGTCTTTGTCTGCTGGTCCAGGTAGAGCTTGCAGCGAATAACCTCATTTCTAGTTGGCAAGTCCCTTACATAATTCTCCAAAGTAGGAATATCTATGGCGTTGTGAGGTCACAGCAGCCCGTGTTCATCTTACTGCAGAGTAGCATCTCAGCTGCCTCCCCTCAGCTCATCAACTCATGGACCGAGGCTTCTCATAGCACTCCATCCATGCCAATGGTCCCGTGAACTCAATCCCCGCAACCCCGCCTCGATTTGGGGGTGTTTCCCCGACTTCGAGTAGACATCAGACGGTGCGAATCCTTGGAGATCGTTGTCTCAAGAACTGGGAAGACGACCGGCCGGGGCACGATGCTCTGGAAGGCATTTCCCCAGGCCATTGAAGGTTCCAGCGCCGTGCCATGACTCGGCCCCGTCGGCATCACAAGGCCACACACACACAGTCTGGGAACAGAAACCTCGTGACCTATCTGTCTATGCACTCATGGAAGGGACCCAATGGTTCAACCTTGCCTCAGAACCGAGTGTGCTATAGAAACCAGGCAGAAGGACGTCATTATTCTTCATATCCAGCTCAGGTCCGGAGACCAGCCGGATATCCAACCCAGCCGCCGGAGAAGCTCAAGGCGTCGAGTTGAGTCCGAGACAGTGCACCCTCCGCAATCGGGGCTGCCCTCGCAAATAATAGCCCCAGATGACACCCGTTAATGACACCGCGGAAATATGCTGAATTCCTTATCAGCACCCATCGCAGCCCACCAACCTCGGCACCAGCGCACAGACCACGGTCACCTCTCCCAGGGAGCTAGGTACCCCAAAACTCACTAAAAGCTACAGCTCGCAGCTGCCGTAGCTCCCAGAGCTCTGTCTCACCTTCCCAAAGGGTATACCTCACGAGCCTCAAAACCCAACCCCACCTCATCTCACCTCTCACCTCTCACTTCACTTCAACCTTATCTCACAAAACATCTCAACCTCTCAACCTCATCTCACACACCACAAAACACCACAAAGATGCCGCCGTCAACAATCTCAACCCCCCTATCCCTTCTCCTCCCCGCCGAGCCCCTCACGAAAGGCGCCTTCGCCCCCTTCGGCGACGTGATCGAGAACCCCCTCCCGGACGTCCGCCCCTCCCCCTTCCTCCAGTCCTCTCCCCTCCTGTCCTCGGCGAACGCCGTCGCCGCGAACCAGGGCACCGCAATCAAATACCAAAACGTCTCTCATCCTTTAAACCTCTACCCGCAATCCCCCTCGGGTGAATCGAAGCCGATAGCGAGCATCTTCTCCTGCGCCACCAGGCCCCTCGAGCCCTCCCCCGCGCCCTCGCCGCCGCCCATCTCGACGCTGCTGCCGTACACGAACGCCGCCCACCGCGGGGGGCGTTTCCGCGTCGGGATCTTGGAGAGGCATCCCTTCACCACGCAGACTTTCGTGCCTTTGGGATCGTCCCCTTCGTTCTCGTACCTCGTGATCGTAGCTCCCACGGACCCAACCCCGTCCCCGTCCACCGACTCCCTCCCGTCTCCGAAGACGGGTGGAAAGGGCTCCGGTCTTCCTGCACTAGAACGTCTGCGCGCGTTTGTTGCGTCTCCGGGACAGGCGGTGACCTACGCCGCCGGCACCTGGCACGCTCCCATGGTGGCGCTGGGACCGGCGGGCGCGGCGGTGGACTTTGTGGTCACGCAGTTTGCTAGCGGCGTCGCGGAGGAGGACTGCCAGGAGGTTCTCATCGAGGCTTCTGCCGAGGGGGCGGGGGTTGTTGTTCAGGTCCCCGAGAGGACGCCCGTCGCCAAGCTGTAAGGGAGGGGGATTTCGTTGCGGTAAGGGGAGTGGGCGTTTTGGTGTCGTTGATTTTTGAGCGGGAGGTGTTTTTGTCTTTTTTCAGAGTGGGAATGAGATGTTGGGGGAGGTCCAAGGGACGAGAGTCTCTTGTCTACTTGGCTTCTTCGGTGGACGGCGGGGAGGCGTCGGGACATGTCTCGGAGGGGAAACGGGAAACGGCGGCGCATAGATAGAGCATACACCAGATTGACCACGAATCGGAGATACCAGCTTCTCAACAGCCACGGTGCCTGTAGGTGCCCCCAGGACCTGTCTACGGGTGACTCCGCTCTCGACGTGTCGACATCACTCATCCAGACGCGGCTCTCGCTGCCCGGCTTCTACTTCTGTCACGCCACCCGCCCGTGCTGTTCAAAAATTATTTCTTTATAATTTGAGTAAGTTGTGAGTTACGTTTGATCTCCCACGTCCCATCTCCAATACACTCGTATAAATTGGCCTCCATCCTGGTCGTCAAGCACTCTCGTACTCCTCAACCTCAAGTTCGGGTGTGCGAACAAGCCTCTGGCCCTGGGCACCCTCCACCCAGGGCCGGTAGTTTTCCGCGGCCAGTTTGGGCTGGGTGTCGCATCCTCGGGGATCAGCAGGAAGACCTAAGAACATGCGTTACCTGGTATCGACTTCAAGCTTATAGTAGCGTCATCCGGTTCTGTTATGCGTCGATTTGGAGGGCAATCAATCAAGGAGAGAGGTCACGAGATACAAAAGATACATCGATCAGCACACATATTTTGGATCTCGTTGAGCCTGGGACTATTGGGCGTTGGCATCTGAGTTGAAGACACGTCCGGTTCGATTCTATCAGCAAAGGTCTGTTTCGGCGCTGGGTCGCGATTTGGAGGAGCTTTTATCATCAAGAGAATGGAGAGAAAGCCAGCTCGACAGTGTAGTCATAGGTACAACAATCGTCACCTACCGTTGGCCATAAATATGTTACAGCAGCGATCACAGAAAGACTCTCCATTTTCTTTGATTCACTACTGACTTCTAGACCCCGGTCCGCGGCCGGCGGCCTAGCCTATCCCAAGCTCAACACCCGCCCGGCACCACCGCCTCCTCGGGCACTCTCGAACTCTTCGACACTCCATAGATCTGTAGTAACGTCATCCAGCTCCGTCGCGCATGGGTTCAGAGAGTAACCAATCGAGGACAGAGGTGACTAGAGACAGAAAACAAGGTCGAGTGTAGTTTCTCAACACCCGTTTCTGAATCTCATCGAGCTGGGACGATGGTGACGGGGCGGATGTCGGGTTTGGTTTGCCGAAGGGAGGAACGGAGGGGGCCCGCCGGTCTAGGTAGCGCAGACCAGGGCCCGGTGTTTAGTAGGAAGTAAATCCGAAGTACATAGGAAAAGTCATTCCGCAATCGTTCCCCGTGACGTAGTCTATAATAGAACGTAGGTAGTTCACGACCGCCGCCTCCTCCCTATGCGCTCTCGAACTCTTCAGTCTCCAGCGACCGGAGCATCCGCTGGCCCTGGGCGGCCTTAACCCACGGGCGGTAGTTGCGCGGCCAGTTCTCGTTGGCAAGTTCTGGAAATCCACATTATGTCTCACATCTAATGTCCCATCCAACGTCATCCGGTTCCGTTGCGCGTGGGTTCGTGAGGTAATCGATCAAAGATAGAGGTGACTAGAGACGGCATGTCGAGCCTGGTTGCTCAAACAGTTGAGCCAGCCCGACGGTATAGCCATACTTACGATTATGAACCTACGTTTTTGTCACAGGCATGGATATCACGGGGGCGATCGCGAAGACTTCTCCATTTTCTTGATTTACTACTGACTTCTAGACCCAGGTCCGCGCCGGACCGGCGGTCTAACCTATCCCCTAATAAACCAAACACCGACACACACCCGACACACACCCGACACACACCCGACACCACCACACCAAACGTCTCCAACACCACCGCCCCCTCACGACGACTCAAACTCCTCAGTCTCCAGCGACCGTAGCAGCCGCTGACCCTGGGCCGCCTCGACCCAGGGCCGGTAGTTGCGTGGCCAGTTGCTGCTGACCACGGCGTCCTCAGGGATCGGGAGGAAGACCTGGTTCTCCTCGTCTCCCCTGTTGCGCAGCCGTCCCCCCGCGAGACGCTGGTTGGCGATCTCATACTCCATAGTCGCCAAAGTGACGAAATGGTAGATGTGGACCGTCCGCTGCTGGCCCTGGCGGATGGCGCGGCCCTTCGCCTGGTCCATATACATGGACCAGTTATCCCGATCGGTCCAGAGGACACCCGCGAACATGACGTGGTTCGCCTCGGTCAGGTTGGTGCCGGCCGACTCCGAGGACATGAGGCTCTGGATGAGGATAGCCGAGTCCGGGTCCCGCTTGAAGCCTTCGATCTGGTCGGCGTCGCCCACACCCCCGTTGGTCATATAGACCCGCACCGGCATGTAGTCGTTCAGGTGCTTGTACATGACGTACTTCAGCGCGTCGTACGCCACGAACACAAGCACCTTCTCGCCAGGCTGCACGTTGGCCCTGATGGCGTCTGCGATGCGAGAGACCTTCCTGGACGCGAGCTCCGCGAGCTCCAGGTCCAGGTTGAGGTAGTCCTCGTGCACCAGGGCGTGCCAGGGGATGAAGGTGCCCTGGGAAGGCGACGAACATCCCCCCACGAAGGGGCACCTCTGGCCGCCACTCTCGATGAAGAGAGTGTGGCAGTCGTGACAGAGAGTATGCCCGCAGGCGACCGACAGGTATCCGTTGTACAAGCTCTGGGTCGTTTTGCCGCAACGGTTGCACCGAGTATCTTCCGGGCCGACGAACTTCGTCATGAGATTGACCGCCTTGGCGGTGAACGTGTACCTTCGCCAGGCTTCGATGGTGATCTTCATACCAGCGCGAATGGCTTGAATGACCAAGATGAAGTAATTGAGTACCTCGTTGACTGACTGGCCGCGGAGCGGGATATTCTCGTCTGCGCTCGGGCGGGTGTGCGGAAGCTTGACTCCGAACTCAAAGTCCGCATCGGTCGATTTGCCGTCGAGATGTCTATTCAGGCGCGCGGCCATGGAGTCGGCGCGGTTGTCCTTCTTGAGACCCAGGTCGCGAGACATGAAGTGGATTTCGTCATCCTCGATGGCGCTCTGCATGGCTTGGATCATGGGGACGACGTCCTCGTCTTTCGTGGCCGGACCGTCGGGAAGACGATGCTTCAGATCCTGCAAGTCGTCGTTCGTCAAAGGATGGTTCGCCTCAAGAGGCCACCAGCTGGCGCAATCGGCTGCGGCGGGTCCTCCCTGAGCCTTGGACCAAGTCTTGAAATCCCAGTTGCCTTGAGCTCCCAAGGGGGCCCGGTTGGTCAGGTGAATCTTGTGGAAGATATGATTCATCACCTCATAGACGCAAAAGCCGTCTCCAAAAGCCTCGGCCTGCTGCGTCTGGAAGATGGCAATGATCTCGCGCATGTGGGCCATGTAGGAATCCTCTTTGGTCTGGCGGCTGCCGTCCCGGGGCGTCTTGTCGTTGTCCATGACGTTGGCGAGGTACATCATCAAGTCGACGTAGGACGACAGGATCTCGCAGCAGCGATTGTAGTGCTCCAGGCTCGCACGTTTGGCCCCGAAGGCCAGCTCGTTGACCGTGAACTCTTGTTCTTCACCGACAGGTGCAGTCTTGGGGATCCAATCCATCCGTTGGAAGTCCTCGCAGCTGTACGATGCAGGAAGCGACGAGCGCAGCAGGAGGGCATCCATGACCCGTCGATCGATGGCACTTCCGGATTCGTTCTCGGCGTCTTTGGCAGAATCCTTTGCGGCCCCCTTACCGGTCACGTTAGTCGATTCTTTCGGATCGTCCAAGATGGAGCGGATCATGTTGTTGCCGTAGTCAGACAGCTCTTCGAGGTCCCATTGCGCATTGCAGAGCGCCTGCTGCGCTAGGTTATAGAGGAGGGCCTCGTGGTAACCAAGCTGGACAAGGCAGATCCGCTCGTCAAACTTGACATTGCTCACGTCCGTTCGGTTCTTCCGGCAGAAGTGATCGACGAAGTTCTGCGCCTGTTCGTGGCGGGACAAGGCAAGCTGCGCCGAGATGGTCTCACCGTAGCTGACGAATTCTTCCGCCTCGGTCTGTTGGGTGCTCATGGGTCCCGTCGTAACCTTGGGGAAATATCCCGGCGTGGGCGCAGCAGACGCAACGTGCGTATTGAGTAGCAGACCAATGTCGCACACCTGGGCGAGGCTGCTCAAAGGAGGCGTTCCAGAAAGAATCCACTTGGACGAAGCGATGGCCTGCTGAAAGAATGCCGCAAGGGAAACGTTCTCGTAAGAGAACTCGTCGTAGACGATTCGATTGAACGTGTACATCTCGAGCAGGTGACCATGCTTGAAGGCGCCGAGGAGGTCTGCAGCGGGAAGCTGGACAGTTTTCGAGTTGATCGTTGCGGTCGCACCCTTCCCGGATCCTCTGGCCGTCTGCTGGGTCTTGCGAGAACTCGATCCCACGTTCTGATCCGACACGGTTTTGGCCCAGTCCATGGTGCTGTCTCGGTAGGCCTGGATGGTGTCGTCGAGCTGCTGCGCAGTCATCGCATTGGGGTTTCCGTGATCGAAGCCGGCCTCGTCGATCGTCTTCAACACTTCCTTCTTCCACTGGGTGAAGTTGCGATCGTTAAAGTCCGCCTTTCCGACTTGGATGACAGGCATCTTGCAGACGGCAGCCGTCTTGGTGAGGTACCTGCTGGAATTGAAGAGGGTGTCGTTGACGATGACCAGGTCCTTGTGCTCGATCTTGGAGCGCACAACGTCCTTGGGGGTTCGGATAACGTGGACGGCGCGGTGTCGTCCCAAGAAACGCTTTGCCTCGTTTGCCCACTGCGTTGCGATGTGCGACGGCACAATAACCAAGGTTCCCTTCGCATGGATCATCTTGTTGCCTTGGGTCCACTGCTGGCGTTCTGCGATGGACTGGGCCTGAGCGAATTGATTACTGGTGTAGTCCAACAGGCCAAGGATGACCACGGTCTTCCCGTATCCGACTTCGTGCGCAAGCACACCGCCACGAGTGCTGTTCGCGACCTCCACGGTGGACGACAAACGCACGTTGCCTGCCGGCAGGATGGCCTCGGCGGTCTCGCGCTCGGTGAAGCAAGAGGTCCCTTTCTCACGTTGCAGCATCCAGGATACGGAGCTGAACTGATCCGGACGCAGAGCCATACCGTTGGAGGCGAAACTGGGAGGCTGACGGCCGATCGCGAGAGGGAACTCGGCAGTCGTCGCCACGAGGTTCCTGCGGAACGGAGCGAGGTCCTTGAGACTGGGGTCGAGGAATTCGAAGTCGACGCGGAAGCGCGCAGTGCCGTCTCGAGATCGCACAAAGTGGGACATGGCATCGGTGTTGCGAGGAATGTTGCCGAATGCGCGATGAGAGAGCGAAGCAGGGTTGAAGAAAACCCGCAAATGGAGCTTGCTGTGACCCAGGCTGGTGTTCCTCTCCACGCGGGCCTGCAACTCGATCGGAGGACGGCGATCGTCCAGGTTCCGAGCCGCCACGGCTGCCATCTTTTCGTCCTCAACCCTGTAAATGGTACCATCGCCGTTCCAAATGTAATGGACCTGGGGAAGTGGCGGCGAACACGGTGCACAGGGCGCATCTGCGTTGAGCTGAATGTTGTCGACAGCTAGGGCATGGCTGTTCTCGACACAGTTGGCGATCTTGTTCAGCGCAAAGGACACAGACTCAAAGACGTGGCCATATTCCTGCTCCGGGACAGCGACCCAAGACGTTTGGCCAGGCGCAACATTGATCGCGGGCAGTGACAAGGAAGAGCGCATGTCGGGGATGTCCAAAGACATATCCATTGCTTGAAGCGCGACGCTGCAGTCGTTGATGTCATGCTGTTGGTTGGCAAGGCTCCGAAGCTTGACGGAGTCTTGGTTCAGTCTCTCGGATAAGCCGACTTGCAGGCCAAGTTGTTCGGACATGCCCACCCGGATACCGGGAAGATAGCCAGAAACAACGCGAACGGCGGGGTTGTCGTTGCTGCAGAAATGGGTGTAGTCTTGCTTCATCGAGAGGAGCAGGTGCCGTTTCTGATCATGCTCCAGCTTGCTGGGGTTCGGAGTGAAAATCCATCGGTCGGTCGCAGAGTCGAGATCACTATTGACGTCCAACATGTGATAAATTGGCGACGAGTTTGGTCGCTTGCAGGCATAGAGAAGGCCGCCAGGAGTCGCGCACTTGTTGGTGAACTCGAAGTTGCCGGTGAATTCGGCCAGAAAGGCGCAGGTCGCAAGATCAGGGTAAGCTGGACATTCGGTGCAAGTTTGGGTGAAGCCAATGGCGGTGCCCTGAGGGTCAAGGAGAGGCGCCTGACGAAACTTAAGCTCGACTTCATGTTGGAGGAACAACTTCTAGTCGTCCATCGTCGGTACAAAGGAAGCGTTCAAGTCCTTGAGCTCGGCTCTCAAGACGGGCTTGCGAAAGTCGTAGCCCAGATCTCGGAGCGCCTGTCGACAATCCTCGGTTTGGGAGGCATCGACGAAGGCCTCGCGGAGGTAGACGGACCAGGTGACTGAAGCGCCCGTGGCGATAACTTCGATGTGAGAGTTCTTGGCCTCGTACGTCACGGTGAGTTCGTCTCGGAACTTGATCTTCGTCTGGTAGTAGTTGACGTCCCGAGCGCACATCGCAATGGCGGCGTTCAAGGCCTCAAAGTGCGGGCGAAAGACGCGAGGTAATTGAGGATGATCGACAGGAGAATGGAGCGGGGAGCAGCTCAGTAGAACATGAGCGGGAAACGTCTGGATTGCTTTCAGACGGGCCACGTTCCTGTCGGCAGTCACAGCGTCGTGCTTGAGGGGCTTCTCCAAGTCGACGTGATGCTTGGGGTTCCCGAGGCAGCTGCTGCACCGGATCCCGCCGCAGAACTCGCAGCAGTAGAACGTGCCGACCTTGTGATGCTTGCGGTAGGCTTCGCAAAGGCAGTAGCGTCGGCCCATCTGTGCGATCACGCAGACCTCGAAGACGGCGACGTTGGGATGGAAGACGCTGAGGACAGCTTTCCGTCCAGGCTCGAACTCCTCGTTGAGGATTGGGTATGCATTTTGAGGTTGGTCGTCGCCGTGGAACATGAACTGATCTGTGTCGATTTGGGATCCCTGCGAGATGTTGGCATGCTTCCGCTCGGCGACGAGGGCGCTAAGGATGGCCGCGCCTGCGACTGTTGTTGTCATTGCATTGCCAGCCAGACTCATCAGCTGTTTCTCCGTTTCACGAGACATCTTGATGCAGTTGAGCGGGATGCCCTGCATCTGTAGGGCCTCCAGGCCGATGATGGGCCGGCCGTAGGACGAAACGAAGAGCTCAGCGCCCGGGAGAATGCAGGGAGCCGTGCCGGGCTTCCGAGTCTGTCTGTCGACGTTCTGTCCCAAGTCCAGGATGACCGTCTTCCAGGTGAAGTCGAAACCTTGCTTTTCGGCCCGAAGGTAAGAGATGTCAAGCAGGTCCTTCATCCGGCGCGTTAAGGATCTGGTGAAAGTATGCCAGGCCTCCTCCCGAGGCGTAAAGCTGCCCAGACCGTCGTTCATGGTGTAGGGGTGGCCTTGGCCCAGTCCCTCGGTGCGGCGCGCCGCGGCGTGATCCAACATGCACATCACCGCCTGGTGATCCTTCCGGGGCTTCACGTCCAATTTGCGATCGCACATGAAGCGCGCCTGCAGCACGGCCGGGTCGGATTGTTGAAGCATAAACGCGTGCATGTTAGGGGGGTTGGCGAACCAGTTACTTTTGCCCATCATACTCTCCCATTGCTCGACCATCTGCTTGGCCTCTTCAAGACCATAGTGACGGGCATCGAAACCGATGGCATACTTGCGGTTGCGAGTTTGCGGAACGAGAAAATGTTTCGCGTCGGCTTGGATGACGGTGGCGGCGTATCCGATGCTCGCGAGCCAGAAGTCGGTGATCTGCTTCCAAGGTGCTCCCAGGACGTTCTCCAGGATGATGATCTTGGGACGGTGGACGCGAGCGTACTGATGAATGGAAAAGAACGTCTGGATGGACTCGCCCTCGAGATGGACGACCTTCCAGAAATCGTCAAAGGCGTCGGTCACCGACCGGTCCTCCTGCATGGCGATCGTTGGGTTCGTCTTGTGGGCCATCTGCTTCTCGAAAATTCGCTTCAGCGCCGACGCCTCCGCCATCTTCTTCTTCTGCGTGTTTAGGCTTGAAAAGTCGACGCAGGAGCTGCCGGCGAGCAGGATGTAGGGAGCGTCCGGGACCGGCTTCATGACGCCAGAGGCGGTCATCCTGTGATACGGTCAGCAGCTGCAGGAACAGAGAGGGAAACACAAAGGGAAAGGGGTGGTGGGCTTCAACTTACGCAGCGGTGGCTCCGGGTCGACCCAGGTCGGTGACGTTCCGAAAGATGTCGCCAGTCGGGCGGCAATTGCGGCTGATGAAGCTCTGCTTGAACGGTTCGATCTCCACGCTGAAGACGTGCTCGAATTGCAACGTGTCCGTGAGGCCAAAACGGGGGAGGGCCCTCTTGAACTCTTCGAGTGCCATGATGGGGCCGTCCGTTCCAGAACACATCGTGCCGATGGTGAACTTGGCACCGCCATTCTCCAGAACGTCTCGGAGGCCGAGGTCCAGGGCTCTGCTAAGAAGAACCGGAAACGAGTCGCGTGGATGCTGCACAGAGCGCTCGTCCAGGATTTCGCCGTTGTTGAGCTCTTGGGGGGGAAGGGGGGGAAACTGCACCGATCTGGCGATGAAGTCCATAACTTCCATGTCTCCGAAACACGCAAGAAAATGGCGCATTTCGTCGTCCTCGTGACGGCGCGTGTTCACGTCATCGCCACCGGCCATCTCTCCGGCAGCAGACGCGTCGTTGGCCATGCTGGGAGCCGTGGCGTTGATGCCAGAAGGCTGGTGGTCGATTGTCGGAACGCCGTATACTGCAACAAACTCCGCAAAGAATGCTGCAATGTCAGGATCCTCCTGTGGGACATAAAGCGCGTGCACTCTGCGCACGAAGGCATTTCGACGAGCCAAATCCTCAGGAACAGTGTTGCTGACGGGTCCTCCCTGCGCCTGTGGGTCGTGAAGCTGACTTGCTCTGTTCAGGAATCCGAGCATGCGATTCCTTTCCTGGGTGAACTCTTCCAGGTTGTAGAAGACTTCACCGTTGTCAGAAGGGGACGGACGAGAGGATTGAAAATGTTAGGAAGACTCACCAATGTTTGCTTGGCCTTGGACATGGCCTTGACCTTGGCCTTGACCGTCGCCAGGAGGAAACGAATGGCCGCTGCCAACCGTATCGCTCATGATGACGTCTTGGTTGCCCTCGCCTTCGTTGCGAAGAGACTGATCCATGATGGGGAATCGCTCGCTCATGTTGACGTCGCCTTCTTCGTCGACACCAGCAGACGCGTTGTCGAGGGAAGGAACCGAGTCGGGGGCATTGGAGGGGAGACCCAAAGGCAAGGCGTGGCCGTGGCCGTGGCCGTGGGGGCTCTGGTGCTGCTGGGAAGTGGGGCCCGACGGCTGATACTGGTAGTGGTACTGATTCTGGTTTTGGTACTGGTACTGGTACCGGTCGCCAGCACCAGACAGCTGGAGGTCGTTGCCAGAGTCTGTGAGGCGCATATCTTCCAGACCGGGGTCGATCGGGATTTGTGGAGCGGCGAGAGGTTCCCCCCCTCTCACGTATTCTTCGAGTAGGAACCGATTCACGTCCGACTTGAAGACTGGGAAGGAATCCCAATAGGGATCCCACTCGCAGGACATGGCGACGTGTTGGTTATGACGATACCCGGATTGCATAGCAGAGGGGTGGTAGGGGGGGTAGCTGGGAGCTGTGATGATGATCTTCTTCTTCTCTTGACAACCGCGAAGAATGGAGGCAAGGGGGGTAGAAACGAATGCCAAAGAAGCGATTTCTCGACAAGGCAAAAAAAAAGCAACCAAAGGCCCTTCTCGAGGCTGCTGCCAAAGGATGAAAGAAGCCAACCTCTGATGCTGATTGTCGTGGTTGAGCCAGAGGAAGAAGGCCAAAGTCGAGAAGAGAAGTGGGTGAAGAGAAGGTGAGGATGGGTGAGGGAAGAGAAGGGGAGGGAAAGGAAGGAGGACAAGGTATTATTTGTTTTCTTTTTCGATCGTGGGCCGGCCTGAGGCCGACGATGTTGCCCTCGCCCTAGGGCTTCAGGGCCGATCACATCTTACGGGGCCGCTTAGTCGTCGTTCCTTTGAGGGGATTGTGGACAGTAGATAGGGGTTGGCTGCTGTGGCCTGGGTCTGGGCGGGAAGTGCCTTGCAGCACTCACCTCGGGAGGTGAAGAGACTTGCCATCGAGTTTCCTCTGGAAGATTCCCATGATGGGATCCAGGGGCTCAGCTAGGATTCCCTCAGAGTAAGGGGGACACCTCGTGTCTTCAAATAGGGGGAGGGAATGGCATCTATCTTCAGACCAGACACTGGTTGACGTCTTGCGGTAATCATGTTCCCTCGGTATCATGTTTCTGGGCACCAATGCATGTCATACCTGATGATTCTGTCTCCCAGCGAAGGAAACAGTCGAATGGAGAGAGCTGTGCCCATTCAAGGGAGCGAGAATCACTGGGAAGGGACAAAGGCAGAACACTTGGTTTTAAGAAGCCAAGGGAACGAACAATGGCTTCCCAAGTTCTCATCGTTGACGTGGGAACAGCGCTGCTGACCAACAATAGCCTCGAAAGATTCCAAGTAAGCTCCTTTGTGATGAATAGATGGCACCTCATTGTAGTCATTATCAACGGGATGTTTGTTTGATGACACAGTCGCCCCCAGCCTAGCCGGATGCCTATGTATTGAATGTACTTCCATCAGTACCACATGAGCAATGTAGTTTGGACCTCCCTCTCTCGGAAGACTTGGAGGGCCCATCTGGAGGCACGTCGCCGGTGACCATGCTCTTGCCGAGAAACTGAGGTTGAGAATTGTGTCCTTCACTCATTAAATGTCTAGATGATATCTATTTCGCAGCCAAGGCATGCCCTCCCTCTCCTTGGCAGCTATGGGACGGAGGCACTTGTCCTAACAAAGTTCCCTCTGCTTTTTCGGATGCTTCTCTGAGAAGCGGAAATGATTTACAAAGCAGCACGTCGTATTGTTGTAAAGCCGGACCTGAGTGACTCGAGTGCAGGACTACTACGGCACTTGCCCTCAGCGCTGCCGACTAAGCAGACACCTGGAAACCGGATACACGAAGGAAACAAATTCCTCAAAAAGCAACTGGCTAGGAATGCCAGGGGGTAAGAAAACGGTCTGCAAAAGATGCAGTATCCAGAAGGCCTTTGCGGCTTAGGTTACTACTACAATGGATCGGAAGCGGCCCTGCGGTTGGACGTGCTTCTTCCGCTACGGCACCGGCCTCTCCAACACAAAATTACGCGGGGCTGGAAATGCCTCCCAAAAGAAGGTGGCCAAGATAGACTACTCCGGCCCGGCGACCTGCGCCAATCGGGAGGATCCCACGGACACCGGCACTCGTACGAGGGGTCCGCGAGGGGATGACGCGGCGAACCTTAGGGGAAGCTTTCTTCTGGAAGAAGTTTCTTCAACATCTAAGGAGAGGAGGAGCGGCAAAATTGGAAGTCAAAGAGCATAGGCACGCTGGACTAAAATATGAGAAAGTGATTTAAACACGACAGGCAATTACGAGAAACCCAAAGAGGAAAATACGAAAATGCGCAGAAAATCTCTACGCACATACCATCAATGAATAGCCCCCGGGCCGTCGGTGCTCATGGAGCTCGGGGTGAGGGAAGGACCTGAGCCCTGAGGGAAGGAGGGGGGACGCGTGTCTTCGTCTCGAGTCTGGGCGTCCGCGGGTATTTTGGGTTCGATCGCGACACCCGGCCACCCCCTCTACCATAGTACATCATTCTGCTCCGTGTTTCTTTATTTCCCCGCTCTGGGAGGAGATGAAAAGGAATGGCGGGTGCATCTGAATTTATTTGGTTTTCTGGTTGCAAAAACCGACGGCCCGCGTGCACACCGAGAGAGGGAGATGGAGAGACTGAAGTCAAAACAAGAGCGGTTCGTCTGTCGGGGTTGCGAGCCGATTGGCTACGGGGAGGACTCGGCGGAGTGCGTCTGGTGTCTCTCGGTGTTGCCTGATCAGGTGACCTCCGGTGGTCCTGCTTCCATTTTTGTCAGCAACGGCGGCAGGTGGCAGATGGCCCCCACCTGTACTCAGTGACCGGGCTAGGTACCTGAGGTAGGTACTGAGGTACCTGTGGGCTGTAGGCAGTCCAGACCGCCGCGGTCGAGATGTCGTCGGCGATGGACTGATTGGCTGAGGGAGTCAATAGCGCATCTTGTCGCCGGCGCCCTTCGTCGTGACTCAATAGACCTCGTATTGCCCCATTGGCCATCCCCGAACGTCGTGGTGTCTAGTCGGTCCCGGGATACATATCGTCGTTGCACCGCACCGTGAACCTCGTCCCAACTCACCAGGACAGAGAGAGACAGACGCACAGAAACGCCAAAGATGGGCTCCCAACTAGTCTCGACCGACGCCAAGAACAAGCTGGAAGACCTCTCCGGCATCACGATCCTGCCGGGCCAGAACCCCTACGAGGCCTTCATCAAAGCCTGCAACGATGACCCCGTACGTCTCTCCCGTCAATCTCTGAGCGCGTCGCTCGGAGTGTGCGTCCAGTCCAGTGTGTCCTGATGACTGGCGTCCAACCGCAGACCGAGATCCAAGCGCTCTACCACGCGCACAGGACGAAGCGGAACGGGCAGCAGAGGGAAAAGTTCCTGAGCCCCGAGTTCAAGGAGCTCGTCATCGACCCGTTTCTCCTCAGGCTGGAGAACCCGCGGATGGAGCCCGGGTTCCGGGACCCTAGGAACTGCCTCGTCTTCTGGGCCCGGCCGCCGGATCACATCGTGAGGTTGGCTGCTCACCTGCAGGCGCTGCTTAAGAAGGTCGCTCCTGGTAAGTCTACTTGTAATTTGGACACCATTCAACCGATGCCATGACTCCCGGAAAGAAAGAAGACGAAAGGCCACGGCATACCACCACCACCAACAGCTACTAACAAAACCCAGGCATCTGGCTCATGCCTCAACACCGCATGCACCTCACGGCCCTCGAAGTGACGCACTCCAAGACCCCGCAGGAGATTTCTGCCCTCACGGCCGCCATGCGCCCCGCCATCCCGCGCATCACGGACTACACCTTCTCCCACCGCTCCCGCCTCGTCAAGCCCATGATCTCGCACGACCTCGCCGCCTTCGCCGTCTCCTTCCTCCCGGCCTCCGGCGAGGGCCGCGTCTCCCCGCCCCCGGCGCTGACGGCAACCTTGTCGGAGGACGGCGTGGAGGGCGACGGGTACACGTACCACCACCTCCGCCGCGACGTGTTTGACCTCGTCAAGGAGGCGGGCGTCGAGGTCGAGAGCAGGTACCAGGTTCCCAGTGCGCACATCACGCTGGGCAGGTTCTTGTCGGACGCGGATCATGCGACGCCCGAGGCGCGGAGAAGGTGGGTGGATGCTGTTGACGAGATTAATGCCTGGCTGGAGAGGGAGGTTTGGGACCGGCAGGGCGGGGAGTGGGTTGGAGAGTGGGTTGTTGGGCAGGAGAGGGGGTTGGATGCGAGGGACGGGCAGCTTTGGTATGGTGGTGGGAGGACTATCAGGCTCGGTGAGGGGTTCTAGGAATGCCTTGACCGAAGACGGTGGACCTTTAGACGCAGGGTCAGACGTAGACACGAAGACTTAAGACGGCATGAAAAAAGACTCCAGAAGACGTAGACACAAAACGTAGAATAAGGCGACGAGAAGGCTTCTCATGGACTCATGTATTTCATTGACCGGCTGAGCCATCGTAGAACGCATCTATCTTCCCGTCCATGGACCACAACCCAAGGCAGCGTGGGAGAAGACAAATCTCGGCGGTCATCCCACATCGAGCCTCCCGGAGAGAACCCTCAGGACACCTAGCGCACCGAGCTGGCTCCCACGTCCCGCGCTCTGCTGGTCCATGGTCACTTCGTAGCCTCCAGGCTTGGGCCCCGAGAGAGTGTGTTGTCTTTTTTGTGTTCTCAATTTTTTTTCCGTTCGCAAGCAAGGGCTTTTATTTGTTCCCTATTTAGTGTTCCGCCATTGAGAACTGGTAACCCTCTTCGCCATTGTTCCAGCCTGATGATCCGTATGCCGTGAAAGGAGCCATAAAAGTTCGGTCGACCGAAAACACAATGCGTTTAGAACACAAGAGCAGCACCCTTCGTCTTCTTGTCACCACTGTTGGATTGTCAGCATGCCGAATCCGAGTTGAAGAGAACCAGGGCAACGTACCCAAGCTCGAAGTGCTTGCAGCGCTTGAGGGCAAGCTGCAGCTTGGTCTTGCACTTGACGCACTCCAATCTCAGGACGACCTTCTTGGTGGTCTTAGCCTTCTTGTGGAAGACAGGCTTGGTCTGACCACCGTAACCGGACTGCTTTCGGTCGTAACGTCTCTTTCCCTGCGCGAACAGCGAGGCCTATGGAAGGTCGTGTTAGTACATGTTGCGTGTCGCTTTCGAGGGGATGCGCTGTCGGTCGAGGGGGTGCTCTCATCGTCGGCGTGCGATTGTGTTGCAACGTACCTTGCCGGCCTTGTACTGGGTGACCTTGTGCTGGGTGTGCTTGCGGCACTCCTTGCCCTTGCAGTAGGTCATACGCGTCTTGGGAATGTTCACTGCATCCCGGGTCAGCCAGTCCGTCCCCGAAATAATTCAAGCCATCTTTCAAAATGTTCTCCCGTGGTCGCAGCCGGTTTCCTCCTTGCCCCCTAGTCGCGCATGGTCGGTGTTGTTGCTCGGAGTCGTCGATGATCGAAAAACAAAATATCCCCTCAGCCCAACCTGTTGTACGGTGTCGAGTGCGGTCAATTGTTCGGTAGTGGCGGCGGCATCGTCGGTGTGTCGTGTCGCAATTTCTCCTTCAAAATTCCCCCCTTCGAAGTAATCCCGGCTGCTGACCATACGGAGAGAACATAAAAGAGATCGCTTCCAGGCAATAGTACTCACCCATCTTGGCGGCTGTTTGGTCGTCGATTGTCGCTTGCCGGAGTGTCGTGACGATGAATTTGCTAGCGGGGGGAAAATCAAAATCGGTTTTCTGAAATGGCTCGCTTGTGTGCGGTAGGGCAGGACGGCGCTAGTTCGGATCCGGGTGGGCGGTGTGGCTGGAGCGGTTCTCAGCCTCGCCTCCAGCCATCTGGGGCTGCATCACGTGAGATAAAGTGCTGACTCATAGTTGCTTGCCTTCTGCTGCACGTGGTTGGTGCTTCACCGAGGAATCCCAGTTGGTACCGAGTACCTCCGTCAGTGGTTCGCAGACACCGCTTCAGAGGTAGGGACAACCAACGCGCTCATTGCTCTTGGAGAGGAACAATTTGGAAGTGACCTCTCTCTATGGACCGCACCTACCTAGGCAGGAGGCCAGCGCTCGCCGCGCGGCTCAATTTCAGTTCCTCCTCTCCCATTTCATTCCCTTCTCTTGTGCTCCTACATGACATGCTCGCTTCATCTCCTCAAGGCTCAAGCCCAATGTTCCATCATCCTTCCTTCTTCCCTTCTCGACGCCATTCCGTCTCGTCACCGAAACGCAAGCCGTCCAGATCCAGGGCGAGCGTGTTGATCTTGGCCGACAATCGCGCGTCAGAATAGTGTTTCCGCGATAGACACGCAATCACTTGTTTCGCTCTCGCCCTATCCCCCAAAGTCTCAACTCACTTTGCGACTCGGACGAGTCATGGCCGAGAGAAGACGAGAGAGCAACAGTCGCAGACAACGGACAAACAGAGCAAGGGCGGCACCTGGTCTTTGCCCGTCGACCCAGCCAGCCAGAAGCCAGCCAGCAGCCCTCCATTCGAATTTCGCACACCACCCACGCCCCTCCATCTTCTCCTGCTGCCGTTCCGCAACTCGTCCCTCCCGCCCGAGGCTGTCTGGCAATTTCAGCTGACAGACGATGTCATCGCACAATCTATTAACAACCAGCCTGCCCCCTCCCCGCTGTCAACTCGTACCCGGATGTCGGTGTCGAGTCGGCACTGACGTCAGTGACGGACCGACCAGCAACCCCAGCCATCGCCGGCCGTCGTTGGGTTCCTGGCCTAGCTTTGACCTTGCAAAAACCATTCAACACGACGCCTAAGGAATTCAGTTTCGGGGAAACCTAATCAATTAACCAGTGACGCGATCTGTTTATATCGGCTCACGCGGGCAACAGACGCCGCCTAGCATGACGCATATTGATTGCTGCCCATTCTATTAGGTTCGTGATATAGCATCGTGCTCTAATCCAAACCCTTGAGGCTGGCCTGGTCCCTTCGCCTCCGTGGGATCCCCGGCTCGCGGGCACGAAAGGTTAGTAGCTGGAGGTTGCTCAATCTCACGATGAACTCTTCGCTCGGGAGGAGCTCGGTCGAATGCCACAGCGCCATCCATCGACGATGGCGTGCTCTAATCGCCCTTAGCCTCTTCGGAATCCCGCTCGAGGGCCCGTCAATCAGCCGTCACGGCCTGTAAGCCGAAATCTTGGGCTGTGACGGCGCGATCGACGGTGGAAGCTGACGGCTCCGAGACGGTGCGTTTAGACTTGGGCGCCCACGTTTATCACAAAGATCCTGCTACCCCAAATCGCCGTTCTTGCCGTTGGCCCTATTTCTCTCGTTTGCAATCGCTTCATGCCATTGCCTGGGGCGAGAAAGTACCAAGTGCTCGGATCGTCCTGGACTATCAGCGCCTGCAGGGGCAATCACCCGTCAGTGCTTTCCGTTCCTTCGTCGAACTGGCACGCAGAGGCCCCGAGATGGCAATACGTTTGCGGAACGGAAAGGGTCCAGCAAAGAGAAGAGGGTGGGAAGACACAGCAGAGCCAAGACGGCAGGCTCGTCGGCGTCTCTACGGGATGAAACCTCCGTTGGCAATGGAAGTCGCAGCAGCTTGGGCACGGCAAGACGGGATCAGATTGAGCGGCGACCAGCCATCCCACAAGTCACGCTGACGGCGGAGTAGCAAGCAACGCACATAAACACGCTTGTACAGGTGACCGGACGAAATAAGAAGCAGTTGAAGCAGCACACCCGACTGGAAGGACGCCCGTCCTGCTTGAGCTCAAAAGCTTAAGTGCCGGAGCGGCGCCTTTGAGTGGACGGCAGAGCGTTCGGCTCTCGTCAGATGTGCGATCCGGTGGCGGCCATTACGACGACTGCCAAAATAGAGACAAGATGGGATTTTTAGATTCGGGCTCTGCTCTGCTCTGGAGCAGCGGCAGCGGCAGTGGCAGCAACACGAGACGCGACGCGAACTGAAGGCCATGGACTTCCCGTTTTGTCCAAGTTCTCGAACTGCTTGACGTGCTACGTACCGCCGTTATGGGTTTGCGGCGCAGCGGAGAGACCCAAACCCGAGCCGCAACAGAACGAACGGCTCGAGTTTCTCCAGCCCAGCCAGCAGCATTTAGTCAGTCGCACCACCACGCGGGGCGGACAACGGATTTGCTAAAGGCTCAGACGGCGAAATACGGGGAGACGACGAGAACAAAAAGACGGACAGCGCTACGGACAAGCTTGCGTTGTCGGTACCAAGCAACAAGAAGCAAGACTTGGACCAGCAGAGACGGATCGAACGAACGAACGAACAGGGCTGGCAGCGATGAACCACGGCCGTCCCTGCACCGGGGTTTCCCCCTTGGTGTGTCCACGGGTGTCCTTTGTCGTCGGGTCCTCTAACAAAAACCCCAGGGCCGTCCGTCTTCCTCGAATACACTACGGATGCCATATACAAGACTAGGCAACTTAGTGTACAATACCTATGTATGCATTCCCCCTGACAAATCGCACCAGAGGCACCAGTTTCTCGCAACGTGGGTTGCGCTTGGCATGAAACGTCGCCCAGCGCCGCAACGTCGACGGTTTCAGATGCACCAACTCCCGTGCGCTTAAACCACGTTCCTTGCATGTCGACGTACCTTAATCGCCTAATACGGCTACAGCGTGCAGCGAAGGCCGCGCCCAGTGCCATGTCACCCGCCATAGTTCGCCCGCTGCGCCGGTACAATTGGCGAATTTCGTCAGCACCTACGGATACCATACACCACGGCGCTCTCCACACACACCCCTCCCGATTCACGTCCCAGAAGAGTTGCTTTCTTTAGCAACCCGTTGCAACCACCTCCCCTGATTGCGACCCTGCCGCTGCAGCGCAGTGCAGCGCAGCGCAGTGCCTGGCCTGGCCTGGCCTGGGTCTGGCCTGTTGCTGGCCTGGCCCTGCCCTCCCTTCAGGCTTTCGAATTCCTCTCCTCCGATGGTCGCCAACCCAGGAAGCTGCCTCATTTGAGCGAGAAAAGGTCGGGGAGAGACACCAAAGAAAGCCACTCTTGAATCTCGACAAGCCCGGCGCGCCCTAGCATCTAGGGCCCTGGGCCGGCCTGATCTCCGCATAACCCAGCAACCCGGCGCCCCACAGGGGACGCGCAACCTCTTCTCATCTTTTGTGAGTCTCTTCTCTTCTTCTTTCCCCTAGTGTACCGACAAGCCGCTGATCCCATACGCTCTGATACAGCTCCGCAAAAGCCTGTCGTCCCCCTCTACCTGTGCTGCGCTGCATCTGCACTGCGCTCTGCTATACTGCTGCATTCCGCCCAGCTGGGTGTCCGGCTCACGGCTGCCACGGGACCCCGATGATCAATAACGATCAGAGGCCCCCCCCCCCCCCTTTCAGGCCCTCCAGGCCCTAATCTCGGTATCCGGGACGGGACGGCTTTTACGAATGACACCGCCTTCTCCTCTCGTATCGTCTCACTAATAGTACTTACCTATAGCGAACAGACTATTATAACAGCAAAAGTCAAGATAGGAAAATAAGGGGGTAACTCGTGAGGGTGCAGCCAACTCCTTGATACGGAACCTGCCAAGCAGCGTCCAGTCCCAACGATACGATGATGGGCTTGGTACCTGGGGAAGGGATGGAAGAAGCACTTGGTCCGCTGCGCTGGAGGATGACTGTGCCCCTGTCCCCGGCTTGGCACTTCATGGTCCGTCCTTGCTCGCTCCTCGCGACGTTGGGCGTGCTGAGACAGGCTGGCGTGGGAATGGCGGACAGTCAAGTCAGAGCCAAAGGAGGCGAGGAGGCTCGGCAGTCCCCGAACCCTGGACATCCCAACTAATCACAACCTACTACACTACATCGGTATGTACTTTCCTCCTCCGCAGATCAGCCCGGCCAAACCAGACCCCCTTCCAGACCCCCCTCCCCTGCCCGGTCCCATCTGCTCGCTCTGTTGCATGATATGTATGTGGCTTTGTATCTTCTATACGTCCAACACGCGGTGCTGGGAACCTGCTTGTTTGAAAAGTAAGGTCTGAGCCGGCGTCTGGACATTCGAGGCAAAAAACGTCACTCGCACAATTTCGCTGCCGCTGCTGGCCTGCTGCTGCCCATTCTTTATTACAGCGTTATACTTCGCCGACTCTCCCCTCCCCTTCTAGATTTCCCTTTGCGTTCGTTCTTACCAGGCCACCCCACGAGTCTTGATGTTTTCGTGATACCCAGATACCCAACATTTCCAACTATCTCTCTCCGGCTACGATGGAGCGAGCACACTCTCTTCTCACCAGCACGACCCGGTCCATCAGCAGCACGCGATCCAGCACCCGTTCTTCCCGCTCGAATTCACTGTACCTCAACACGCCAGGGCAGGAGAAGGGGGAGTTCTTTCTCCCCGCGCCATCCACGACGATTCACCAACCGAAAATCCGGGTGCGGGCGATTCTGGGGCACTGCCTCTACCGGAGGGTCGTGATATGGACGGTTACAGTCTCGTTCCTGGTCGCTCTGGCGTATCTCAACACGCCGCTCTACACCCGCGACGGCAGCAGGGTCTCGGTTTCGGGGAACGATGACGATTACAGGATAGGCGGGCTGGGCGCACAGCCTAACAAGCAAGGGACGGCGAGACCAGAGGAGGAGATGCCCGAGGTCGACAGCTCCATGCCGCCGTGGCTCAAGTTTAAGCAGTGAGTCGCCGGTTCCGTCGGCTTGATGGAGCGGTCGAACAGTGACTGACACGTCTCCCAGCTTGAACGGATACTTCAACGGTCTCAAGTCGATCGTTCCCCTGGCAAACCACACGCCAGAGTATCCCAACGCCTCTTTCCCGGCACCCATCACCACGGTGCCCATCTACCACGATACCCCTCCGACACCCACGCCTTACTCTGCTTACCCGGACTACGAGTCTCGCCAGTACCAGAAGGAGCACCACCCCGTGAAGGAATGCTTCCTCGACGACGACGACAAGATCGCCGTTCCGGACATCTACGCGTATGACGGCGTTCCTCAGAACCAGCCGGACGCGGCCATCGGCTCCCACACCGTCGTCGGCCTGCGTAACGACGTCTGCTTCGACCGCTTCGGCCGCTATGGTCCCTATGGTCTCGGATACGACATCCGCGAGGGAGGCACGTCGCAGGGCGAGGACACGGAGAGTGAGGGTTCCGAGGCCGTCTGGGCCAAGACGGGCCGAATTAACTACAGCCGCATCGACTGGGGCTCGGCCCAGGAGCGCTGCGTCGAGCGCAACAGCGCCCGCTTCCACAACACCACCAAGGAAATCGGATCCTCGTATGACTCGGTTTACAGCGAGCCCGACACCGCCGAGACGGGCCTGAAGAAGGTCGACCGCACCGCCGTGGTGATTCGCACCTACGTCGGCTTCGAGTGGACCCAACTCGCCATCATCAACTTCCGTGCCATGATCTCGGAGCTGTCCCTGAAGTCGGGCGGTGAGTACACGATCCACTTCCTGCTTCACGTCAAGGACAACGATGCGCCTATCTGGTCGGACCCGTCGGTCGTGCAGAAGATCTTGGACGACAACGTGCCCACCGAGTTCCACGCGCTCTGCACGCTGTGGTCCGAGGCGGAGATGAAGCTCTACTACCCCGGCCACTTTGCCGACGCCCTCGAGAACCCGTCCAACGGCGACATCCACGGCGTCTACCGCAGCGCACAGATGCCCCTCCAGGTCTTCGCCCTCCAGCACCCCGAGTACGCCCACTTCTGGAACTGGGAGATGGACATGCGGTACATTGGCTCCTACTACGAGCTGTTTGACCGCCTGGGCTCGTGGGCTCGCAAGCAGTCCCGCACCCTACTGTGGGAGCGCTCTTCCAAGTATTACATTCCCGCTGAGCACGGATCCTGGGAGGAGTTCTCCGAAACCGTCGAGCGGGAGCTTAACGCCTCCGGCCGCCGCGCGATCCTCGGCCCTCTCATTTTCCCCGGCCGCATGTCCCTCAAGAGCGAGGAGGCCGGCGTGTCCGTCATGCCCTCTTCATGTGCCCGGGGCGGCGATCCGCGCGAATGCGGCGTCGGTGAGGAGGCCGACCTGATCACGCTCAACCCTCTCTTCGACGCCGACGAGTCCGGGTGGGTTTTTGCCAAGGATGTCACCGGCTACGAGATGGTCTTTGCCCCGCCTCCTCGCCGGTGCGCTATTGTCACGGCATCCCGTCTGTCGCGCCGCCTGCTCGCCGCCATGCATGAGGAAATGTGGCGGATGCACCACAGCATGTTCTCCGAGATGTTCCCCGCAAGCATGGCGCTGCACCACGGCTTCAAGGCGGCCTACGCACCGCACCCGGTCTACCTCGACCGCGCGTGGTACCCCTTCAGCACGATCGAGAAGGCCTTCAACGGCGGCCGCGACGGCACGACGGGCGGCCACGGCAGCCCCTTCGACCTCAAGAACGAGCACAACCACAAGGGCACCAGCTGGTACTACAACTCGGAATTCGCGGGCCTGCTCTGGCGCCGCTGGCTGGGCTACGCGCAGATGGACGGCCGCGGCACCAACGGCGGGCGCGCCAACGAGGGTACCCTCCGCGGCGGCAAGGAGGAGGAGGCACACAAGGACAGCTCCGGGCGGTTGTGCATGCGCAGCATGCTGGTGCATCCGATCAAGTGGGAGCATCCGAGAGAGCGGAGCTAAATGAGGGACCGGGGCAAAAAACGAAAAAGAAAAAGACTGACAGCAAGACCGACAGGGCCCGGAATGGGCCTGCGTGTGTGTAGCGTTTGTTCTCGCATATGCGTGCGTGCCAAGACATGGGGCCATTTGGAGAGTTCCCCGGGATCAGCAAAGAGCGAATATTTCTCGTCTGCGAAGGTTTCCATGGATCAAAGTTTGTCTGCCTGACACTTGTCATGACTTGCTTGTCATGTAACCCTCGACTCGTCTACCGGACGACTTCACTCACACCACATCTTCTTTCCTACTCGTCTTTTTTCTTGCATTTACAAACTAGAGTGTACATACCTACACATGACAGCACGGATTGGAGGTTATACCAGCCGGGATCTTCACGGTATTTTCACTTCTCGAGTCAAAAAAGGGCATGGAACCTGGCTGTTTTTTTTCTTGTTCTTACTCACTGCTTCCTCGCGAAGAGAGAAACAGGGTTTTGTCATTCTGCTTATCATGGGGTATCGACAGCGCGGCAGGTGCTCGCGAGCGTGGGTGTATCATCGGACCTGATTCATTGGCGAAAGAGAGAAACAATTTTTTCCATTTTGTACATAGAGCACTACAAATTCCAAGCGGGTCGCTCTCTCTCAAGTCGTTGACCACGGAAGGTGACATTATGGGTGATTAAAATTATGGGGAGATTGATACGAAGGGATCGGATCGTATGCGACGGCGGCATCAGCACTAGCGAATTGATGAGATGGGACAACCAATTCCAATTTCTAGCCTTGTGTTGATTATGATGATTGTACGGGGTTTAGTCGGTGCATTAGCGACAAGAATCGAAACAACTGTCACGGCCTCATACTAATTCTCTTCCTTCACTTAGAGGGCGGGATCCGGTGGCACTATACTCGACGCCGGAAGGCGTTCATGCCTGAATTGTTTCCTTTCGAGGAACGTGACGGATATACGGCACAGTGAGGGCGGTCGCCGCCTCCGCCTTACCAGGCTTCTATGTTAATTTCGAAACTAATCAATTTGCAGGGCGGGAGGAGGCGTGATGGGTAGAGTGCTATCGGTAGGGCACGGCATATAGTCTCGGGGTCGAGGTGAGAGATGTTCATCACTCTACTTCTTTCTCTGCTTTTCTCGTTCCCGCGGCCGCCGACTGGGCAGATGTCTGTCTGCCGTCGGTGTACTTGCCCCGGGGTTAAGGGTCCGGAGAGAGGGAGAGGGCGAGAAGGGCGCACGCCCCTCGGGATTCCGCCCGGCAGTTCATGTCCCTCTCTCTCACTCACACGCCCCTCTTCAGAGTGCCCCTTCTCGCCAAGGACCGAGTGGAATACGTCCGCCGATGTCGTACCGAAAACGTCTCTTTTTCTCTCGTAAATCTCCGGTTCGCTTGTAATTTCCGCCATCATTGCATGGATGACCGGTTACCTTTTGCTGCATAGGGCGCGGAGATTTCTTTCCCGTCGGTCGGGAATTTGTGTCCCTGAGGGTTATTCATTGGCGCCCTTGCTTTCCCCGCGCGGGGTGGCGTGCTGTTATTCTGCAAGTATTTGGTTATATAGCATGGGAGCAGGGATGGGCCTGGAGATGGTGGTGGAACGAGAGAGGTGCTTCTGGGAAAACCCGAGTGCCGGGCCGATGAGGAGGCCGCGTAGTCCCTCCTCTCTCGCTCCTTGGTCTGGGGGGCGATAAAATTGGCGGGGAGAGAGTAGTACTGCTGTGCTATCGCGGGGAGGTGGCATTGACACACCAGTCAGTCGCTAGCATATTCCATCGAGAAGGGATGACACTGTAAATAGGAACATGGGGGAAAGACAGACAGGGTCTGGTATGGATGTTAGAACCTCGGATAAAATGGGGCACGTATCAGTCGTGCGAAGACCTCGGTGTCTCCGGACGAACTGGCGAGGGGAGGCGACCTCGGACTCGGGTGAGAGAGGGCATGAATGTGGCGATGAGGTAAGCGGCCTTTTTTTTTTTTTGCAAGTGGTTGATACGGAGTGGAGATGAGTAACGTGCGGGCAATATCCCTTCACCGAACCGAGGAGAGATTAGGGGGTTGTTGTTTGGAACTGCTTGGCGATGGACATCCACGTTGTTCTTTGGAAGGGTGTCCATCTAGACTGATAAGTACATCGTACGGGCTGGAGATGGAATAAACAGAGTTTTTGGGGTCGGTTATTACGTTGTTTTGTCGCTGGGAGATGAAGGATGTTTATTTGACTTTGGGCCATGGGCCTTTTGTTGAATGAATTTGTGGGATGGGAGGGGGGCGTTTGGATAGAACTAGTTTGGTGCCCTGCGTACAAAGATAGATTAAGGCTATTTCTGGGGAGATTTTCTTATCTTTGGAGGGGGAGCATGAAATCTTGCTTATTTCCATGCGTGTGGTAAGTCGCCATGGCCCAGCATGGTCCGAGGTTGATGATATGTTGCCACGGCCAGGGGAAAGATGTCAGGCACGCCAGGCACGACAGGAACGCGAATTGAGTTTTGGTGTCAAAAGGTAGATTAAGTATGTTCCTTGGCTAGATCCAGATTCCAAGAACACGCGTGGACGTGCGAGATGGCCATCAGTAAGCATGATACGAGGTACTTGTGGTGCTTGCTGATGGGAGTGTTGGCGAGAGAAGACAAGGCCAGTTATTCTAGCGGACCGAATTGAAGGATCCAACGGGGGGTAGATCCAGGGGCGCCGGGTGGACGTGCCGAGATTTGGGGCAGAGCAATGCGTTCCCCTGGGATCCGGGCGTCGTTGAGGTGTCGTCGGATCATCGGGGAGAGGATACGGCCGGGGCGGTGATGGACAGCGGGGGGTTTCGGTGATGGGTGGGGTGAGCGGGTGTCATCGGGCGGGGCCGGGCGGGGCCGGGCCGTCGGCCTTCCGATTCCACGCCGTGCCTGGCTTAAGAACACGTCCGTTGATGCTCGCACCTTACTAGGCCAACGTATTGATTGTCCGTCTCTTTGCTTCGTAAGTCAGCTCTTGCGCCTCTAAATACTTCTCTAGGGTATATCTTCATCACTTGAGGACGGGGAAAACCAGCCCTTCTTGGGGCCTGAACGTCTCACTCGTCCCCCAGGGAATGAAGTCAGAATTGCAACGATTCAATGTCTTTTCGACATTTTTTCTGACAAACCTTGCGGATTATTGTCCGTTTCTGTTTCCGCGAGCTGGCTATCGGCCAGTTCGACGGTTGATGTGAACACCAGAGGGACTGCTTGTTCCGGTCTCAAAACAACATCACCATTTACACGTTTCATAAAGACTTGATTCAAGCGCCTACAAAGGCCATGGCTTGTGTTGATATTTCCAAAAAGAATAAATCGCAAGAAGGGTATACGCACCAAAAGTCTATGTACACGGAAGAAGTCGTCTTCTCGTCTCCCCAGAAGCCATCAAGGCCTTCCGGATGGAGACTTCCTCATACCTCGCCCACATCAACATCCTCTCTGATCATTGACAGAGCACTCAGCAGCTCTCAGTAAGCCCGGAGACGGTGCAAAACTCCCCATCGGGCCCGCTGCCGAGCTTCTTCGGCTCCGCGCCGCTCGAGTTGCCGGTGTACCGGTCGCAGCTCTTGCCCGAGTCCTGGCACGACCCCGCGATGGTGCATGTGTCGCCGTAGTTCTGGTTGATGCCGCACAGCACGCCGCCGTCGACGGCGACGACGTTCTCGATGACGATGTCGCGCGGGCCGCCGTTGTCCTTGCAGTTGCCGCAGTTGCGGACCAGCTTGCCGTAGTCCTCGACGTAGAAGTCCTTGATGCTCACCGTGCCGCGGCCGTTAAACTGGACGACCTTGTCCGAGGCGTGGAAGGCGCCGCCGCCGATGATGTTGGAGGTTCCGGAGTTTTGCTTGAGGGTCACGGCATCCTCGCAGACGTCGGAGTGCCAGACGTTGATCAGGGTGCTGGTGGGGGGATGTGTGTTAGATGGGTTGGGGGAGGGAGACAGTGAAGGGCCTACCAGGTTCCCTTGCAGTGGACGCCCTCGGCCTGGCCGGGTCCGATGATGACGTTGGAGAGGGTCGCGCCGTCCTCGAGGATAAACATGGCGTCCTTCTCGCCGGTTTCCTTCTGGTCCTGGCAGACCTTGGCTGTTCGCGGGTACATGTCAGCTTTCGTCAAGTGAGTGAAGGAGCAGAGGCAGACTCACGGTTACGGTCGTACATCTTCATGCCGCCGTCGAACTCGCCCGAGACAGGAATAGCGGCGTCGGTCTCGACGCTGCCGGAGGCCTGGGGAAGGGTCTTGGTGACGCCAGACGGCGCGGGGATGACGGCCGTGGGGGCCTTGGTAGCAGTCGCGAGGGTCGTGGCGGGAGCGGAGGCAGAGACCTCAGCGGTGGGTTCCTCCTCCTCCTCCTCGGTGGCGGTGGCAGACGCCGTGACGGCGGCGGCCTCGGAAGAAGGAGCGGCCTCGGTCGGGACGGGGGCCTCCTCGGCGGCGGTGGAGGGCGCGACGGTGGCCTCGGGGGCGGATGGCTCTGGGGCCGGGGCGGGAGCGGGCTCCTCGGCCTCGTCGTCGGCTCCGTCCGAGACGACGCACTGGCTGTACCAGTCGTTGTAGGAGACGCACTTGGCGCCGGAGACGCAGTCGGTTGGGCCGGACCAGCCTTGCCTTGGGGGAGTTAGCTGGTTGTCGAGTCATCCGGAATGAGAAGAACCGGGGTGACATCTCAGAGGGGGAGGACTTACCCGCCACACTGGCCGTACAGGGTAGCCTGAGAAACGGCGACGGCGCTCAGCGCCGAGAGGGAGAGAAGGGCGGACGTCTTCATGTTGTTGAATTTTTCAAGGAACGAATGTGTATGTGGAATGAATGAATGGTGCAAAGCAACCGAAGAACAAGAATGAATGCAGAAAGAAGGACACAAAGAGCAGAGAATCCAAACAGCAGAGGACAGGCTCGGCGGCGCCCTCTTTATTCGAACTCGCTGGTCTGTCTGGCGGCTTACTTGATAGTACTACCTACGCAGCTCCCGATATGAGGAGGCCTTCGAGAGGACCGCCAAGAACCCAAGGATTGGACCCCGTGGAGCGGGATAACTGGAGCCTCACCTGAAAAAAGAGCACCGCCGAGAGGAACTCGCGCGCGCAGATGGGCATGTTGCTGGGCGTCATTCTGGGTCTTGGCTCGTCATCTCTTCGTGGTGTGTTTGTGATGAGACTGCGGGTACCTGCATGAGTTCAAACCAAATAACAGCAGAGGCCAAGGATAGGAGAGCGCCTCGAGGGGAGGTCTCTGCCTGGTTTGGGTCTGCATAACTTGACAGCGGTGGAAAACCTGGGGATATGTCATAGTGAATACGGCCATTGGTATTAGAATTAGGCTCTCCCCCGAGGAAGCGAGGGCAGCATCCTATACTACTACGTCGTCATGAGAATATTGGACGATCCGGCTGGCGCCGAGAGGAGGTGCCAAGGGAGAGACGTGATGAAACCCCGTCCAAGAGAAAACCACAACACCCAAGAAATAACAAGGGAGGCAAAAGAAACAATAGGGCCTATTTCCTTTCTGTGGTATGGCCCTCGGGGACATAGGATCCTTCCTCGACAGGAACAGGAAAAGCGCACCGTTTCATGGCCATGCGCCAAGGCGGCGGGCGGTGGAGTCGACGGTGAGGGAAACGAGAACTGATATCCGTAAACATTCCCCCTCTGTCTGTCTTTTCTATGGAGGAATCTTGTTGGAACGTTTTCTCCGCCTGCTATGACGGTAAGTAATACCAAGAAGCCCGAAAAGGTCGGCCAACTGCAGAGGAATAGGGGATGATGATTGTCTTGGCCTTGGCACCCCCGGAAATCCGACGAATCGGGCGCCCGGGGATCCGCTGCGGCGCATGGCCCCGTTCCTTTCATTTCGCGCCGGGCGCTTGGGGAGCGGAGGGAAAGTGCGAGTCTGCTGCTGTTAACTGGAGATGCTTTTCCCTGGTAGACGTAGGTATCCGTCCGGCCATAGAGTATCAAAACTCGGGAAGGCTAGAGTATGTGTCGATCTCGGAAGTCCAAGACGGTTGGTCTATGTGAAACCGGAGAGAGCGGTAGCAGAGATTGCTTTGATAGAGACGCTTGTAAAGATAACTACAGTGTAACCGCTTGATGATTCCTCATGACAATAATAATGACGATGCCAAACCTCCCACCTACCAGTCTTCCCCAGCCGCCAACAGACTATCAAACCGGTTCCCCCTCCCGGTGACAAACTTCATCTCCTCGTCCATGAACCCATCATCCCCATCCCCATCCCCGGAACCGTGCGGAATCAAGTCCTCAATAGCCCACGCAACCCTCTCCGCCCCGGCCCTCGCGCCCCCGAGATTCCCCGCCCCCGGTCCCAGCCGCAGCGCCGCGAGCCTCCCCGTGACGAACAGCGGCACCCCGTCAGCCCACATCAGGTCGTCGCTGATGCACGGCAGGCCCCCGTGCCCGTGGACGGGGTGCTCGCGCAGCATCGTCTGCAGGTACGGCAGGCTCGTGAAATCCGTCTGCACGCCCGTCGCGAAGTATATGTAGTCCATGCCCGGGAGCTGCTCGCCTTCGCCTGCTGCGGACTCGGTCTTGACTTGCCAGGTTTTCGTGCACTCGTCGAAGCGCGCCTCTTTGAGGGTGGTGTTGGGCCGCAAGTCCAAGGATCCCCGGGCGATGTGCTGCTTCAGACGCTTGTGGTAGGGCGGCGTGATGCTGCCCCCTCCGCGGGCGGTGCGGATCTGCTCGAGGCGCTCCTCGTCCGAGTCCGCGGACCAGAAGTACGCCTGCTCGACGTTGCGGAACTTGCCCATCCAGGCGAGGTCCACGTCGAACGGCTTCACCCTCAGCGGTCCTCTCATCAGGTGCCAGACTTTCGTCACGCCGCGCCGGATCGCGAGGTCAGAGAGCTGTGCGGAGGTCAGCCCGCCGCCAACGACAAGCACGTTCGTGGGCCTGCGGGCCGCGATCTTGGCGCGGACGACGGGGTCCGGGAAGGTCTGGATCTGCATGCTGTGGCAGGCCTGCGGCGGCGGGATGCCGGCGTCGTTGAGGCCCGGCACGGGGGGGATCGTGGGCGCGTTGGCCGGGCCGACGGCCAGCACGACCGCGCGGGCGTGGTGGACGCCCTTGTCGGTGTGCACGGAGAAGAGGTTTGTGTCCGGGGAGTGTTTGGTGGCGCCGTAGGATATGTCCTGCACCTTTTCGTTCTTCACGAGGCCCTCGCGCAGGCCGTAGCGGTCGACGATGCACTCGCAGTGGTTCGCGAAGAGGTTCGTCGGCGGGGTGAAGTAGTCCTTCCTGTCGCGCTCGTCGACCTCGACGACGGCGTGCTGTCTGGTCACGTGTCAGTCTTGAAAGCTGCGAACTGGAGAGGATGAAATGGGAGTACTGACTTGGGGTTCCTCGACTTGGTCCTCGCCTTGCGCAGGTGCTTGCTGATCTCCTTGCCCACGCAGGCTTTCAGCTCGACGAGCTCGTGCTCCTGGTTGCGCTCGTGCGCCCTGGCCAGCAGGGCGTCGCGGTCGAGGGGGTCGACGTGGAAGAACATGGGGCTGCGGAGGTGCGTGATGTCGAACGTCTCGAACAGGCGGTTCCACCGGTCGAGCCACTGGTCGCCCGTGGCGTCGAGGACGAGGGTCGAGTAGCGCTGCTGCCGCTGTCGGGGGGATGGCCGCTTCTCGATGACGGAGCCGTTGCGCCGGTTCTTGAGGGGCATGCGGCGGCCGTACTTGCGGATCCAGTGGTAGCGCTGGTGCTCCTCGTCGGTGAAGAGGGCCGAGGGGGAGTGCTCGCAGAGGCGGGAGGCGACGGCCAGGCCGCAGGGGCCGGCGCCGATGATGAGGACGTCGTGGATGAAGGGTTCTGTCATGGTGGGGTGCATGAAGTGAGAAGCTTTGAGGAGGACGCGGGAGGGGGGTTTGAGCAGCAGAAGCAGCAGGATCAGCGTCGACAACGGCAGAGAAGATGGGAGAGGGGTTTTGATAGCAACATTGGGACACTGCCGGCGCCGGGCTCCCGAGCAGCGCGAGAGTCACGAGGAGGCACGTCTTCGCGGGGAGGAACACCTTGATGGCCGGCTCATGATGGTTGGAACAGGCTACGATGGCCAGGTAGGCCAATGAAAGACACCCGAGATGGTGGTGATCCCTGTCTTGGTGTTTCTGGCAGCTCCAGCGCGATGAGAACCTTGATGGGCAGGTCTGGATGGAGCAGCGGACATGATGCCCTTGGTCATGAATCAGTCAACAACACGTCACAGTTGTGCTTTGCAGAGATAAATCTGATTGAGGGGTTCAGTTCCATCTCTTGAGAAGATAGTGCTCGGGAAGAGAGCATCAGGTTATGATGACAGCCGATGTTTCAAGCAACCGCTTCTTTGGGACAGTCAGGCTGGCGAGGTGTGTTTCGCCAGGTTGGCGAAAGAACAATAGCCATACATAAACAGACAAGCATGCCTCCCAGCCCTTAATCACCAATTATAGTTGCTGGCCGCCCGAACTCGACAGTTGCCGGTTCGGGCTGCCGGGGCGCCGGAGCCCCGCTGTCGGCGCCGGGACCCACCTCTCCGGTTCGGGGTGCCGACACATCGCTGCGTCGAGCCCCTCACTAATGCTAACCCCGAAGCCCGAGACGGCCTGTTCGGAGCCGCCACTTGCCTTTGAGCATCAGTCGTCAAACAGGCAGTTCGACTCATGAAGTTACCACCTTGGGTACGCTGCAACCCCCCCGGCGGAGGGTTTCTACCGGGTGGGGTTCGAGCGCATTAATCGGCCAAAATTTGATTCGACGCGGGTCGTGTTTGCTTTGGCTTCCCTTTCAATCTCTGCATGGAAACAGAAAGAGAGCAAGTGGAGGAGCCGCGGGTTCGACGAGTTTCGACGCATGAGCCATCGCGATCGCATCGAAGACGTCCGTCCAAAAAGGTCGAGACCAACTTCTCCGATGCTCAGAAGAGGGAGCGATCAGTGTCAGCTGACATGTCACGCTCCCATCTATCAGGGCGTAGTGCGATCGAAGATACGCCGCGGTTCAACCGAGAGCTGGCGCACCCACGTGTCAATTGGCAATGGCAGGAGAAAGAAAGGAGGAAGGAATTCTGTCCCTTTCGCTCCTTCTCCAAAAACTCGAAAAAAAAAAAAAAGAAGGAAACCAGGAATGATGCAAAAATGGCCCCTCGGAAGAAAGGGTACGTACCGATTGGAGAATGGGAAGGAGGAGGAATCCACTTCCTCCCCAACAGAATTGAGAAATCTCGAACGATCCCTGCCGAGCAGAAATGACCCGCAACAGTTTTTTTTGTCCTTCACATTTTATCCTTCATGCGAATGGAAGTCACTCACTTTCCAGGTACGTATCTGCTTAGCTATGCATCTCCACCACAGATCTCGTCAACGATCACCTATTGGCTCCTGGTGGGCAGCCACGCTGGCCCGACGTAATTGTGCGTGCATCTGACAGCCCAAGCCACAGAGCAGCGAAGGAAGGAAGCCGGGGAGATGACGCCACTGCCTTGCACAACGCGGCGCTGCTTCTCGGCTGGCAATTACGCATGTGCAAGTGCACGCACAGACAGAGTAGTGACGTTGCACAATTCTCTTCCCTCTTTCTCTCTCCTTTTTTTTTTTCTCTCCTTCTTACCGTCTTCCATCGGACTGTCCCTGTTCCCCGTCCGGGTGGATTGGGCAGGGGAAGCTGCAGTTGCGACGCGGGAGACTATGAACGGCCAGCAAGTACTTCGTAAAGGCATGTTGCTACTGTTTGCAGCAGCTACGCATACTGTAGTAGTGATACTATGTAGTGACGGCGTACCCGTAGCAGAGCTCGATGGACATCGTGGCATTTTCTCACTCGTGACACGCGACCTGAGGGAAAAGTTGGCTCGATAATCAGACCGTTTCCGTTGTCATCCCGTGTTGTATCTACATAGTACTAGTGTCTACTACATCAACAACACCATACTAAAAGGTGCATGCACTACGTACTAGGTAGACTTGTCCAAAACACCCGCGATAGACGGGAATCAAACTCACCTCTGTACAACACAGCACACACAACACACAACACCACGAGTCGAGTCGAGTCGAGGCCAACCTTAAAAAAACAACCACTGCAACTGCACTGCACCAGCCGGTTCCCCGTGGTCCCGTCCCGCCGACCGGAGGATACGCTCCCCCCACTAGCTGCTGCAGGTCTAAGGCATTCCGTATCATATGCGCATTCTGTGCTCTTCTCTCTCCGACACATCGCAATCACCCGAGCACTGAGCACTGAGCCCAGCACTGCTACTCCGTACTGTACTCCCAACCGCATTGGCTGGACTTTCCAATTCGCGCGTGAAGGCAACGTACTGGTAAGTTTCGGTGTTTCTATCATCTTCCGCCGTCCCGACTCCTCCCCCCTTCACACGTATTCCTCCTCTTCCCTTCTTCCTCCACACCCCGGACTGCGTCCAATCCCATCCTCCCCTCGCTGTTCTGTCACCCCGAGCTCATTGTCCCGTCCCTGTGTGTCCCATCCCGTCCTCTCTGCGCCGCTTGTCCACGACACACATCGTCATCTCGCCCCTCCTAACTAAAACCAAGGCAGAGCCACCCACACACCTGGACGCGCCCGCCCTCCGGACCGTTACCGAACCGAACGGTCGTCTCTCACTCGAAAACCTGCAGAGAAACAGTTCCTACATACCTACGACATAGTCCGCCGATCATCTGGATAACGCCTCCTTCCGCCACACACACACGCACCCCTACCCGTACCCGAAAAAAACCCACGCGGTAAACGCACGCTGCCAGCTAGACCGCCTTCCACCAACACCACAACAACCGACCTGCCTACAAGCCCTCATAAAACATCTCCCCCTCCCCCTCCCGCGCGGAACACATATCCACAGCCATGTCCTCCCCATCAGGCTCCTCAGCAGCAGGGAAGCGCAAGCGCACATCCGCCCCGACATCCACGATGCCCGACGTCGACGCCGCACTCCAGGCCTCGTCGCGAGACGCCTCGGGCGAGGAGGGCGACAGCACCGCTCCCGAGTCCGGACGCATCGCCGGCCACCGCAAGGCCGACTCCACTGCCTCCGCCGCCGGTCACCCGTCTAAGCGCCAGCGTGCCAACTCGGAGCGATCTTCCCACAACAACGGCGCCGAGGCCGCCCCGACCTCGACGTCGCAGGACCACTCCCTCGACCCCGGCGAGCCCAGCGACACCACCGAGGCCTCCGTCGACATTGCCGAGCGCGTCGGACGCAAGAACACCCGCAAGCAGGTCCAAATTAAGGA
>WIGM01000179.1:0-64979 GCA_014235935.1 Colletotrichum musicola
TGTAGTTCCGCTCCGGTGGCTGAGGCATCGGCCACGCTGCCGGCGAAGATCGCCGGCAGCGAGGATAAACCCACACCAACCTTCGTACTCGGCAAGAACCTACCTCCCGTCCCATTCATATTGAGATATAGTCACATGTAGCCAGTCCTAAATGCCGAGTACGAACACAGCAAGGTTCCCGCGGCCAATGCCGTACCGCCGATTGATGATTAACTGCGAATGTAATTCGTGCTTGAAGCGCGGGGGTTGATGGGATGAACTTAACTGAGGTCAACTCAACCGTGCTCTTAAGATGGACGTTATGGAATAGAGGCGGGGAAACCGACGAAGCCGAAACCGACCAGGAGATGTTAAGACGGAGCACCGGGTCTAAGTAGATGGACGTCGGACTGTCTCCGCACCCTCTGAACCTCTCAACTTCGTTCATCCACCGCTCAACTGCCAAAGCCATCTCATGACAGCAGCCTAGACATATTCAGTTGCTATGGAGTTCAGCAAGATTCTGGAACTATGGCCAGTCGCCACCGTGCTTCCCCTGCTTCTGCTCACTTACGGCGCAGTCTCCATGTACAGGGCACGCAGCTTCTTCCAAAGCCTCCAGCGCCGGGGATACCCAATGCCGCCTCACCACCCGATCTGGGGCCATCTCGGGGTGATCGCCAGCGTTCTGAAGGAAATGCCCCCGGACCTGATGCCGACGATTGGCCTGGGCGAGCATGTGCGCCGCCGCTACCCTTACCTCGACCAAGCCTTCTACCTAGACCAGTGGCCGTTCTCGAAGCCCATGCTCGTCATCATCTCCCCCGACGGAGCTCGTCAAATCTCCCAGGGCGTCTCACTACCCAAGGACCCTGGCCAGCACGAGGTCTTGAAACCCCTCACCGGCGGCTACGACCTGGACACGATGGAGGGCGACGAGTGGAAGTTCTGGCACAACGTCTTCAGCCCGGGCTTCCGCGTCTCCAACATCGCCGCCCTCGTACCGAGCATGGTGGACTTGGTCAGCGTCTTCTGCGAGCGGCTCCGGCAGAAAGCCCGCAAGAGCGATGACCAACCGTTTCTCCTGAGCCCGATGGCACTCGACCTCACCATGGACCTGTCGGGCAAGTCGATCTGGGATCACGAGCTGCAAAGCCAGACGGAGTACAACGGCTTCGCCGCGGCTCTGGCGTCGCAGCTCAGCTGGTTGCACTATCGAGGTTCGTCCCCTCTGAAAGACCTCAACTTCATCCGACCGGTGGTGCAGTGGTGGAACGCCCGGCGCATGGACACCTACATCGACAGGGTGCTGGCCCACAAGGCAAAGGCTTCAGCCGACGGGAAGAAGGGCTTGATATCTGTCCTCGACGTCGCCAATGTCCCTCGCGAGCCGGTCCACCTTCGCATGTTTCCCAAAGTCGTTCGCTCGCAGATCAAGTTCATGATGCTTGCGGGTTACGACACGACGGGGTCTTCTATCGTGTTCCTCGTACATCTCCTGTCGAAGCATCCGGAAGTCCTCGCTCGCGTACGGGCGGAGCATGACGATGTTCTGGGCTCGGATGTCAGTGCGGCGCCGAGGCTCATCGCCGCCAAGCCGAAGCTGCTCAACCAGCTGCCGTACACCACCGCAGTCATCAAGGAATCGCTGCGCTTTTTCCCTCCCGCAGCAACGTCACGGATCGGCAATCGAGACTTCCATCTCACGATTGAAGCGCCCGGTTCGAAGGGTACCAGCATGTCCCTTCCCACAGACGGCGTAAACTGCATGGCAATCCATCACGGCATCCACCACAACCCCCGGTACTGGTCAGAGCCTCATATGTTCCTCCCGGAGCGATTTCTTGAAAGGAGTAGGGATGATCCCTTACGGCCTCCCGCCGACGGCTGGCGCCCTTTCGAGCGCGGCCCGCGAGCCTGCATCGGCCAGGAGATGGCGATGACTGAGATCAAGCTGGCCTGCGTCATGCTCGCGAGGGAGTT
The DNA here is from genome assembly GCA_014235935.1 of Colletotrichum musicola. NCBI lineage: Eukaryota > Fungi > Ascomycota > Sordariomycetes > Glomerellales > Glomerellaceae > Colletotrichum > Colletotrichum musicola. The sequence continues at coordinate 1,963 of WIGM01000179.1, forward strand.
CAAGTTCCGACCGGCGTACGATGAGGTCGGGCCGCAGCCGGCACCCCGGGTCGACGGGGATTATGTGTACCTCGTCAGTCGAGGGGGAGCGGCTAACCCGAGCGGCTACTACCCTTGCCGGGTCTTTCTGACAGATCGAAGACCCAGCGCGTGATCGTTGGTGTCTAACTACGAAGTTGTGAGTAACAGATAACTACTTTGTCGAGTTGGAACTCCATGGCGTCGAACAGATGAAATGTTTCAGCCATAAGCAATTACAGGCTGCCACTTCTGGCTTAAATGTGTGTTTCGTCCCGCGGGGTTCCCATATTGATAACATGACGTAACATCGCTGGATGAACATGTCTTCACGTTCTCCTCCCATCATTTATCCAGAGACTACTTGAGTATATAGTTTCCATATAGCCGGGTGCTTAATATGACACCTGCGAAGCCATGCCGTCTCGGAACGCTTATGACTTTTCCAAATGGGAGTGAAACTGGGCCAATTGTACAGTTTAACTCAGTATCTCACTATAGGCCTAGCTTTGGATGGATTTATGTGTTAATTGCTACCAGAAATATAGGAATGCGCTAACTAGTGTCTGGGTAAACGTCAAGGAGAGTAAGTAAAACACAAGACCGAGAAGTATAATGACAAAGAACTACCAAGCAAGAAGAGTTATATGGAGGCATGGAACTCCCAAGGACCGTGTCAAGTTGGCGATGAATATGCGAGAACGATAGTTGTGAGGCCTTGGGCCGTTGAGGAGCTCTGATAGTGGCCTGGGGATGAAGGGTGTGGGGGAGAGCGTGCTGTCGATGCGGTCGGTCGTGTTCATGTGACCACATACGTTGAACGGCGTGCCAATAGAGCAGAGGTAAGAGAACAAAAGAGATAATTTGAATTAGAAAAACGACCCGTGGCATGAGAGAAGGAGAAGGGTGAATACGAGCCTGGCGGGAACAAAACATAGCTAGGTAAGGGAATCAACCGCAGCCGAGATATGTATCTGCCCTGTCGGGTGACAGTGTCGGCTTGACGGACCAGCCGGCAGACCCCTCCAATACTGAATCGATCTGATCTTTACCATCAGCAACACCGCCCCTGGATGGCATATTCGCTATTGTCGCCTCCGTGTTCGCAAAACTAAAACTCCTTCAAGCCGCGGCCTTTCGGTGGATGGATGTCCCTCCAGATTGGACCCCAGAGTCGTCTGGATCTGAAACTTTGTCTTCGCTGCTCTGGTCCTTCGTTTGAAGCCGGAGAAGGGCGCTTTGACATCGATATCTGAGGCCCTTCAATGTTTCTTTCAACGCCACATCCTCCTGCTCTGCTAGATACTTCTCGCAGTCATCCGCGATGGCCCCAAGCAGTCCCCCAACATATTTTTCAAACTCCGGAATGCGGGCCACCAGCAGCCGAGCCAAGACCTCCTCAAGGTTGAGGCAGCTGACAAGTCTCTGACTCCGAACTTCCGGCTTTTTAAGACGTTGGCAGAGGTCTTCGCAGGTCCGCTCTATTTCCCCGAAAGAATCGTTTGAAGAGATTTGCAAAACCAGCAGTATCAGCATGCTTCTCAGTCTGTCTGGGTGATCCCATCCTGGCCTCGTCTCCTGCATCCTAATAATTATCTCGATCTTTTCTTTGAGACTCATGGGGCTTTGTTGATTCTGGGTTCTTTCTCCGAGAATGATATCTGCGGCGATGGATTCCTGTATTGACCGAAGTATTGTAGGGTGGTAGGGTTCCATATTCGGACGGACATGGACCCCGATCAACTCAGCGACCAAGCTCTCGCTTTTTGTGTCGTCTTGAGGATCTTGATTGCCCTTGGACGTTGAAGCATCGATAATCCCTTCACGTAGTTCAGCAGTGGGACCAGAGACGACGGCTTGACCGACGACAAAGTCAAAGTAATATCCATGGTCCCATGTCTCGAGGTGAAGCCCAAAGCTTTGAAGCTCTGCCTTCCTTCTCGTATCGATTGAGCTGAGAATCTTGCCGAGTGAAATTGACGCATCCAAGGTCAATTCATTTGACTCTCCAAGCTTCTTCATTCCTGCTTCACGGACTACGTGGAGTGCGTCGACGACAAGCCCGACGTCAATATCTTTTGAACTCGCCTCGATCTTTGCGAAGGAAAGCAGAGTATTGAGAAGATCCGGATGAAGCATATGCGTTTGCTCTCTTGTATCGCCTCTCATGTTGTCCTCAAAAGTGCATCGGATCTTCTGGAGCGTGCCTCTGTTGAGGTCTGCGGCTACTCCATCCCACAGCCTTTGCCTCGATATCCTCTCATATTCTTCAAGCTGCATTTTCAAAGTCCATGAGATGGCACGCCTAGCTATATCTATCTTCCCCAAGTGATATTGCGCAAGAGCTAGGTCCGACCGGATTGCTGGTATCATGGGATGCAAATGCTCGGACCGCCAAAGGCTTCCCGAGGAGGAGGAGTACGCCGATTGAAGAACCGCTTCTGCCTCCTTGAAGTTCCCGCATCGAATATGCAGTCTTCCAAGCTGTCCTTTGCATCTCAATGATTGAATGTGGTACGGTTCAAGATTTGGGTTCGAGTCTATCGCGGCGCAAAGTTCCTTGGCGCTGTCCAAAGCGTGATCAAGCCTTCCTTCGGCTTCATAGACAGAGATAAGCGTGCTTTCTCCCTCAATTGCTAGCAGGCTTTTCGCCCCAAAATGTCTTGAGACAGTGGCCATGGATTTGTGCGCTAGGTCGGCGGCTCCAGTCACATTTGATGTGAGGATTTGAATGTGACAAGTGTCAAGAGCCGCCTGAAGCGTCCACATATCGTTCTCTCCAAGAAGGACAACTGCCCTTTCCAAGGTTGACGTGATGAGGCGGAGGGAGGTCTCGTAATCTCCACGAAGCATCCGTATCTTTGCCAGCGCAATCTCAAGGGAAATCTCCATAGCCATGATCTCGTAGTTGTAACTACTGGCAATGGATTCGTCCTGACTATCCGCGTCACTCATGGACAGCCGCCGTTCCTTCACTTCAAGAAGAGACTTCTTCAAAGGGGCGAGACTTTGCCGAGCTAGATTAATCTCGTGCTCTGGTTCTGAAATCGGGTTCCCGGGAAAACCTAGATGTGCAGCCGCCAGGGCTCTCAGACGGGCCATCCCAATCGACCACAGAGAGGATGGACGAAACGTCTCCGAACGGCCTTGGGCTAAGAGTGGGGCACAACTTCCTACATGTACGCTACCTAGGATGTCGTCGTAGTGCCCAAGGTGGAAAAGGGCATCAGTGTGGCGGTAGAGTGCTTCCTCTTCGAAGTCTCTCAAGTCGTGCTTAGCCGTCTGAGTGTGTTTCCTCTCAGTCTGAATACTGCGGTACGCTTCCCAGGATTCGTTTCCAGCGTCTGTGAGGTGTCCAATATACAGCAAAGCAACTGCGTGCGATACCCTCATCGAGAGGGAGTACGCTTGAGTAGAACCACTTTCGTTCTTGTAGGCTGTGAGAACAGATAAAGCTCTTTTTGGCTGAGAGTCTTGAATGAAGGCTTCGACGATCCTCTCTGTAGTGTGAGGGTGGCTGTCTTCAGCGTGAAATTTAGCAACTTTCTCCGTGGTATGAGGATGACCAAGTTGTGACATGCTATTATTAGGGATCGACGACCTCCTCTCGCTCAATGCCGCAGTTGTCTCAGGAATATCAGGATTGCTGGGACATGAATCATATTGCGGTGGGTGCCTTCGCGGAGCTGGTGCCTCGTCTGTTCTTGTACTGTGCATCGACACCTCTGAGCTGATCGCCAAAACTCCTGGAGGCGTCTTCCGACCGAAAGCAGACTGAACATGCTGATCAAGTCGAGTTTCCAAAAGTGGCTTGATGTTTTGAAAGTTGTTCCTGTTCTTGCTTGGGTGATCATTCACCAGTACAAGTTCAGAGTGACAGCCGGGGGGAATCCTTCGGTCTACCATGTCAACCTCTATCTTCTTAAAGGCGTCGAACACTTCGCTCAAGAAGGATGCTGTGATCCCAGGTAGCTCCCTCTCCAGTGTTGATATCCGTGCACTCTTGGGGTCGAGATCGGGCCGATGATGTTCACGACATTCTAGATAGAAGAACCCGGCGACTTCCATGCCTCTAGGTAGCGTGAATCGTGCCGACAGAGATCGCACATGCATCTCCATGACCATCCAGGATGTGATCTCATCTGCAACAATGAGACACTGCGAAGATGATCTCTTGTGTATAGCACTCTCCAAGACGGTTTCCAATTCGCCAATCGCTTCAACCGGCTTCTTCTTCTTGAGGAAGATGTCCGTCGAGGTGAAGGTGATGCAGGCTGTTCTTGTCGGGCCGTTGTATGATATTGAGATCGACTCGGCTATAGAGTTCATACTTCTAGCATCGCTTTCGGTGGGCTGGAATGCCAGGAGAAAGAGGATCCTGTATTCCATGTTCAGTATATGCGTCATAGTAAAGTAGATGCACCCAGAAGGTACTGCAGATAAGGGTATACAGACTCTAGAAGATTTTGTTGGCGATTTTGAGTTCCAGGGTCATAATGCCCGCCCTGCCGAACTTGCAACTAGATGCACCAAAGGTCAGTGATTACACGATGGATGAATACGAAGAGCGCGGACGAACCGTTTTGGTCTTCTTGGAGTGGCTTGAGCCGATGGTTTTGGCGTTCTTAGCGTTGCTTCGATCGAGGGCGTCCTTGAGCGAGACCCAACGGGCAGTGAACCAGAGCCTGACCTCGAAGTGGTGGTGGGATGGCCGGGTTACCATGCTGGACTGGGTTGGCGATGCTTCGAATCATGCAGGTCGGAGAAGGGAAAGGCTAACGGTGGTCTGGCGGGGGTGGTGGTGCTATTAATGAACGTTTTCTGGGGAGAGTGGGAGCCAGGCAGCCTAATGAGGAGGCAGTGCTTGTCTTGGATCATGCAACATGTAATGGTGTGTCAGCTCAGCTGAGGCGTGCGTATATAAAGGCTCGTGTGAATATATTGCATAAAAGGGGTTGTTTTTGAGCGGGTTACTTCTAGATAATTGTTTTAACGCAGGTGCGTATACCCAGATGTGGTGTGGACGGCTAAGACACAACCAGACATGGCACGGGGGGCCTATTTGCGGTTCCCACCATCCAAAGGGTGTAGAGCACGTAAGTAAACTTGCGTTGGGTAAGTACCTCGTAGCCTGCCGCAATTCAATAGGTCGAAGACATGGACGGTACTGATAGGGTGGTGGTACAGCATACGCAGATGCAGCAATCATTGGCACTGTAGACAGCCTGCTGCTGGACCAGCCACCTTCATCCCTTCGAAAATTTCCTTATGAACGTCGCTTTCCCTTTGACTTGGAGTCCAGAATGGCGGTCAAGCGAAAGTGGATAAACTCAGACCATCTCGAACATCGATTGTTCTGAGAACCCGATCTATTCAGACGCCATCAATCGACCGCAGGGCGCAACAGCAATGCTCGAACACTTGCAGTCGCTATATTCAGACACCAACACACGTGTCTCCGTTCGGTACCACCAAGTCCTCGAAAAATGTCACCCGAACCATCAATGCGGCTTCGATGACTTCATCAACTTTCCCAACTGCCACGGCTGGAGTTTGACAGACAACCATATCCTGGAAGAGTCGCCTACAAGCTGCAGCTGTGAGAGACTTAAAAAAGACAGTTTTTTACAAGCATGGATCTTTTTTCAGCTCCATCGTTCCTTTTCTCAATCATCGACCAGAGCATTCTCCGCCACCCTGGCAATCTTGTTGAAGGAGGCGGTAGTAAACGACTGGACACATCAGACCTGACAAATACAGCGCTGAGATGGCATGACGCCATGCTTGAACTCCATAGGAAGGACCCAGGGGAAGCCACCTTGCAGCTATCCCGCTCGAATCAGTTACTTGAACTTGCGAGGCAAGTGGTCACGAAGAATCTGGCTGAGATTCCGAGCACACTAGTTGCCCAAGCACCTAGACCGCCGAGACCACGATCACAGCAAAAAATTGATTCCGTCGATAAACAAGGCCTCGGACTTATGGTATTCGGAGAGACGCTTTCAGGGCTGCTTAGCCAAACGATGAAATCGTGCGGAGTCAGTCTTCCAGGATGGCAGGCCGATGATGATGGCGGCTGGGGGCCTCCGAGGCTGGTGACGAAAGAAATGGACAATACGGGTTGGTGTCCAAGGTCTCAGAAGGTTCTTAAGGGCCAGCTTGGCAGAAACGCAACTCTCTTGTTCGCCGCTGTCCGAGCTAACATCGCGAACGAAAGCAGAGTCGCCAATGAGAGCAACATACACGGAAAACACTCGGAGATTTGCACCGAGGAGAAATGCGCGTACATCCAGGCGGCGAAGTCAACCGACGCTGAAAGCTACGAGCCAGAGCACCATCCGACATGCTCCGCTACAGGAAGTCTACCAGAGGAAACAACGTGCTACCCCATTGGCCCGGACCTAGGCGAGATTTGCGAAATTCTACGACTCAACAGGCCTGAAGACCGACTTGGTCCATTTCCTTTGCTCAAGATTACTGGACCGATGGACAAGCCGACGATCGAGGTGTGCAAGTGGACTGAGAACACCAGATTTGCCACGATATCACATGTTTGGGCGCAAGGACTGGGAAACAAGGTCAGGAACGAGATCTGGAGCTGCCAACTCGAGGAAATACGGCTGTACGTCCGCAACGTCTTTGGGTCTGACCAGGACGAATTCTTCTGGCTCGACACGCTTGCCATCCCTCAGAATCCCGCCGACCAAACAACATGCCAGCTCAAAGCAACAGCCATCAACCTGATTTACCACGTATTCCGAGAGGCGACTCACTGTATAATCATTGACCGGCACCTCATCAACACGGGTACTGTAAGTAGCGACTGCCGCACAACAGCATCGAGCCTATTGGCTTCGGCATGGATGATGAGGCTTTGGACGCTACAGGAGGCGTTTGTCAGTAGAAAGCTGCATCTAGCAGTGGGAACTGATGACGAGAGGTCTGTGTCTTCATCAAGCGATGCACACAGACTTCTATCGATAGATGAGATGTGGGACGACCCCAAGTCAAATAAGATTTTGACTCACGCAACCAATGAGATGACCCGAAGAAAGCTCTCTCACGGTATGATGGGTAGTGGGAGACTGTCACGGAGCCCCAGGATGGATCAAAATCGAGCACTCTTAGTCGCTGAAGCTTGGAGAGGAACACGGTATCGCGTGAGTCCATACCAACCAACCGGTGGTAACAGGTTGTATTCTTGTTTGGCTCTTCCTAACTCCTGCGGCAGACCATTGACAATATTGAACATGAGACACTCGTCTTGGCCAGCTTGTTCAACGTTCGCATCCCTCGTTCTGAGCTCCATGCACAAGTTGTGAATAATAACGGAAACCCCAGTCCCCAAGACACATTTTTCGCCAGCAATCACAATGCATCAGAAGATTTAGAACGTCGAGAAGACCTCATGGCGCAATTTTGGAGGCTTGTCAGCGGCAACACGCGCGAGGACAAAACACCCGACAATAGGTCGATACCATCAGGCATCATATTCTTGCCTGGAAGCCGCCTCTCAACCCCTGGTTTTGGCTGGGCACCGGTTACATGGATGTCTCACCAAGAGGAGTCTTACCCTTATCCGTTGAGTACGCCGAAATATCCTACTATGCTGCGCGAGGAAGGTCTGGTCGTTCACTACCCTGGATTCGTCTTGCACGCATCCATGGAAGGACTACAACGACTCGTTGGCAGACGTAGCGGCAGCATGGTGCCATTTGACCTTGTTGTCAACAGGGGCCTTCACGAGTGGTATAAGGTCACTGATGCGGACGAACGAGGTCATGTCGGCAACTTTGTCGATTCCAGGGAGAAAAGGGCACAAGATCGTGTTGATGACAATCTCACACAGAGGTTGAAGAACGATCCTAAGTCACTGAGGTTTGGTATTATTCTTTCCAGACCACGGCCGGTGGAGTTTCCGGGTGAGATCGGTGTCTTAGTGGAGCTATGGGAACCAGAAAACCAAGGCAAGGAAGATGAAGAGACTTTTTACTGTCGCATCATCCGTCGGGTGCTGGTCTCACAACTCCCTCACGGGGCGGTTAGCATTTCACGCAATGGCAGCCCCAGTCAACATGACCATTTGGGGGGTCGTGTCCTCAAGAAATATGTCGATTTCGGGGGCGCTAATATCATAGGGGTTGCAGTTACAGATGACCAAGCTTGGTGTGTTGATGGATACGACATCGTTCGCCGTCCGGGAGCGGGCGGATCCGAGAGACAACATTCTCAGCCCCCGGATCCCAGCATCAGAAACTCGGTCGGGGAGGTTTTGAGCATGCTTGTCTAAGTATCCAGATAGAAACAAGTTCGGCATCGGAAAGGTAGGAAACTAATGAGGCAAATGTATAATTTGATCACCTTCTCAATCATGCCAGATACTAGCAACGGCCCCCCTTGCATAAAGATTCTGACGCATCAATATTCCATTCCCGCCCCCTATGTCATGGGCCGAAATACAAGCTTCACAATGTTAGACCAGACTGGAACCACGACTTGCAAATGTCGCGGGCCGTGCTGAGATCATTTCTCCCAAACTTTCATAGACTTCTGTGTTTCCCCGTTCTCTTTCCTCGAGATTCGTGCCCACAATCATTTCTTCGCGTGCTCCGCTCACTAAAACCGTGTGTCCAGACCCTGAAGCCCTGCGTTCGTATCCAAGGTCTTGCTCAGCCCCTCGATTACTCGTGTCCTCAGCCACGAAACATGATTCGCGATCGGCCATCTCGATTTGCGTCCCACGGTAGTTGAATCTGGGAAACAGACGAGAGTCATCTCGTCTGGGCCGGCTTCTGGTTGGATCCTGTCTTCTTTCATTCTCGTATTCCTCGAATTCTTCATTCCACCAGGCATCTTCCTCCCGCCTCAGTGTTCCGGGGAAGAACTCTTCCAACAGTGGCTTTCCGCATCCATATGTGTAATGAAAGTCCATGATGACGTCCATAACCTTGCGTCCTTTTATCATCTCAACATGCTTGAGGGGGATATTCCTCAACTCTGGCGCCATCTCGGCGGCAGCAAGCCAGGCATTCTGGAACATACCAAGGGCGCCGACGCCCAGCAAACACCAGGTCTCCGGCAAAGTAGTGCTAGCAGAGACGTTTATGAGTAGCAGAAGCCACAAAACGCAGGTGACAATAAAGGTTGCCTGGGTGATCATGAAACCAATGGGTACACCTTGAAATGGCCAGACGCTGCTTCTCTTTGCTTTTCGTTTCATGGTGTTCCTTCGCAACACACCAGGCTCTTTGCTGTAGGCCGCTCGAGGTCTAGATAGCCGCAGGAACTTCTCCCACGGCCTACCATCTCGTGGGGACGGCATCGTGGCGAGCGCCTCGAGGTCGAGACATCTGCCGTATCCGAGGATGACCATGACGTCTCGAGAGCCATTACCGGAAGTCAGTGCGTAGATCTGAGATGACCTTTGCCGGTTTGGTAGCTTCTCGGCGCGCCACTGTGGGAGGTTCCCAATCCATTGAACAAGTGCCGTGCCAATGGCAGTGATCAATATCACATTCCAGGAACCGTTGACGATGACAGGGATCACGGCCAAGATGAGCTGAAGAATGGTGACAGCGAATCCTATGAGGTGTATTCGACTCCACGAGAACTCCGTCATTCCTCGATCGTTGAAAGTAGCGTGGAAGACCGATATCTTCAGGGGATAATCGTCGTCATCATTCACGGAGGCTTTCCGGTTCTCGATTGCTTCCATGTCGCGAAGAAGGCGCCCGAGGACGAAGTTTTTGCTCTCGCGAAGATATCCCGATTCAAGGTTGAGCACCTTGCAAGCGTAGTCCGGGGGAGATAGCAAGCGGCCATCCCCAATGATGCCAACCAAACCGATGAATGCATACGCAGCGCATCCGAAGGAGAAGCAAACAGGAACGTATGCTTTCCCCGAACCTTGAGTGAAGGCCTTTTGTACGATGTCGCCCCCCAGAACAAAGAGGATTGTCGAAACGTCGCTTGGGTTCATCCACTGCGATGCAAGCTCCTCGCTCGTAGACGCTGAGGGCATTGTGGGAAAGATGAGGATCTGGAGTTTGGTGTCTAGTGAGTCTTGAGATGGGGGAATCGGCCTTTGTCCACGAGACAGGAGATCAAAATTCAATGGGGGCGTGCCAGAGACGACGGGCGGTCGCTGACGACGGGACTGGCAGCAACTGCAAGTCGGCTGCTGGCCGCAAGCCAATAAAGCCTCAGACAGCCTGAAAATGTATGCATAAATGACGCGGTCGAGAGCCACCATTTCTCCCGGACGGATCGCCTTAGGTACTGTGTGGAAAGATACTGGAGGTCGAGGACATGTGTGGCAGCAAAAGACACCCAACAGGGCCATCTCCTCCCGCTTTGTGTGGTTACACAGCATGATTACGCTGACAATTTATCAACTCCGGACACCTGACGGCCGTGGAAATGTGATTTCCTAACGGGTACGGGCGGTGCAGGCTGTCCGTCAGAATTCCAATAAAGGCCCGGAAACCGATCGCCTGCATTAACCCCCCCGCCCCTCAAGACAGCATTCGCCGCCACGCTCGAGTGCTGCTGTCAGCCCCAGAGGTTGACAAAGAATTCTCGTGGCGCCGATGCTGATTATTGTCATGAGGAAATACAAAACACCAGCCTATCGCTGCTCCCAAGGGTGGTGTTGGCATATTCACTTCCCGCTTCCCCATCCATGATGTATCCACCTCACAGAAACATGACAATAGGTTCATCGTTGTTTTGCATCCTGCGAGCCTGTTTCAACAATAAAGGCTAGGGAAAAGATGCTAAAAAGACGTGGAGGAGGTCGGTCTTTTTGGCATTGGGACGACTGATGTGTGCCCCTATACCGGAGCGGGGTTACGATGAATGCCGTGTCCGGCCCTGAACACACCCCGGGCGTGTTGACTCTGGAGCCGGGCAAGTTCGAACGGGGCGTATGACCATCAAGTCACTTTTGGTGGTTGTCGTCTCAACCCTATCAGAATCGATATTTACTGCCTCATCCTATGGTTTGATTGTCCCGCGTACCTCACTCAGCCAATCAAAAGCGTCCTCGAAACGCAACCCTCCCCGCTACGCGTCAATATGTAGGTAGTCGTATGCAGAAGGCCGAGGTCGGGAAGAGACGGAGAGAAAGAAGCCTTCAGAATACGTCTAATATTCAATAAGACGTCAAATGTGAAGATATTCCGTAGACGCCCGTCAGGCGTGCCTCTGGCGCGGCATGTACCTCGGATTAATACCACTGCACGTTGTTGACAGATGTTCTATCTCGGTGGACTGACACATTGTCTGGCACACTAGGTATTTCTCCTCACCCTCATTGACCAGCCAGCGTACGGACTTCGCATCCTCTCCGAGCCGAGCTCGACTGCCAGTCGTTGACGTGCTACCATCACCCACGAAAACACAAATGACCTGGGATCCCGTTAAGTACACGGTTGGTTGGGTCTGTGCCATCAACGCCGAAGGTGTCGCCGCGAGACTGTTCCTCGATGAGACGCACGACCCGCCGCCGTCGCGTTCGGAAAACGACTGCAACAACTATAGCCTCGGGAGAATAGGGAAGCATAATGTCGTCATAGCCAGCCTACCTGACGGGGAGTACGGCCTCGTGAGCGCCGCCATCGTGGCGAGGGATATGCTTCACGCCTTCCCTAAGGTCCGCATCGGCTTGCTTGTCGGCGTGGCTGGCGGCGCCCCGAGCGACGAGCACGACGTGCGGCTCGGGGACGTCGTGATCAACTCCAGGGAGACGCTGCAGTATGACTACGGCAAGGAAATCCAGGACCAGCCGTTCTTGATGACGGGTCACTTAAATCGGCCGCCGATTGTCCTGCGTACCGCCGTCAGCACGCTGCGCAATGACTACACCCTCATGACAGCCCAGGGACGAAACCCCATCGAAGAAGCTGTGGAACAAGTTCTTCACCGATACCCCAACCTACGGAAGACGCACTCTCGGCCGGACGATACCACAGACCGACTCTTCCGGTCCGATTTCCTCCATGGCGACAGCGGGTTGACCAGTGACCAGGCCGGATGCAGCAGTAATGCCTACAACTTAGCTCGGAGAAAAGAGAGGAGAGACGCGAAGAGCAGGACTGAGGTTCACTACGGCACGATAGCATCCGCGAATCGACTAATGAAGGACGCCACAACCAGAGACAGGATAGCCAAGAACGACGGCGTCCTCTGCTTCGAGATGGAGGCGACCGGCTTGGTGAACCATTTCCCATGCCTGATCATCCGCGGCATATGCGACTATTCCGATACTCACAAGAACAAGGAGTGGCAGGGCTTCGCCTCTCTAGTTGCGGCGGCGTGCGCGAGGGATCTCTTAGGAAGGATTGCCCTGACCGCCGTGGAGGACGAGAATCCCATCGCGGATACGTTAAAAGCCAGTTCGTTCTCCCCTTCTGAGAGATTTTTGTACTGGCCGCGTTTCTAACACTCTGCCAATCTACAGTGACAGCTCAAACTCGACTGAAAGAGGTCAAAGAATGGCTCAACCCGGCTGACCCCTCCACCAACTTCAACGACGCAAGAAAGGTCCGCTACCGGGACACGGGGGAATGGCTTCTGAAGTCCCATCAGTTCCGAGAGTGGGAGGACGGGGACCGGCGGCAATTGTGGTTGCACGGAATGCAGGGGTGCGGCAAGACGGTCCTCGCGTACACCATCATAGAGCGCGTGGCGGCGAAGACCGACGGCGACGGCGTCATCGTCAGGGTCTTTTTTGACTGCCGCGACCCGACGAAGCAGTCGTTTGACTCCATGGTGCGCAGTCTGCTCTATCAGCTCTACTGCTCCGGAGATGAGGCCGAGTGCGACGCAATCTACAGATCCCTGGACGGCAAAATGAAGGAGGGCCAGCCGCCAACGGACTTCTTGATGGACAGCTTGCACGCTGCTTTGAAGGTCAGGAGGAATCCATCCATCGTTCTTGACGCCCTCGACGAGTGCAGCAGGCTACATGAGCTTCTCAACTGGTTGACTGCTCTAGTCAAGGACGCCAGTCTTGGACACGTCAAGATCGTCGCTACGTCCCGGCCGGAAGATGAGTTCAAGCAAACGATGCGCGTCCTCATAGGAGAAGAGGGATGTGTCGCACTCAGCAGCGAGGACATCAAGGCGGACATTCGTTCGTACGTCCAAGGAAGCTTGAAACAAAGAACCGGTTTCGAGAAGTGGTCCGAAGATCCGGGCGTTCTACATCGGATTGCCAAAGTTGTGACAGGCAAGGCCGACGGAATGTAGGTCTAAAACGGGTTTCAAAGAGTGGAATAGCACGTTGACAACATCCAGGTTCAGATTCGCGGCCTGTCTGCTCGACAGGCTCGAGCGCTGCCCGGATATCCAGTCGCTGGAGGACGTTCTCAAGTCCGTTCCACGGGACCTAGCGGACATATACGAGAAAATCCTCGAACAGCTTCCTAGAGAGGGGGACTTGAGGGACAGAATTATCCGCCTGCTTCAGTTCCTTGTCTATTCCAACCAGCAGCTTAGCCTGGACGAGGCAGTTGACATCGTGGCCGTCCAGCAACGGGGGTTCAAAAAGGCATACCGTATGCGTAGGAAAGAACACCTGAAGGGTTATTGCTCTAGTCTCGTGACAGAGTCGATCGGCACGAGACCTGACGGCAAAACCCTCAAAATATTGAAGGTGGCTCACTCGTCCGTCCGGGACTATCTCTTAGAGACACATCCGGAAACCTTCGCGGAGCAGGAGTCCTACAAGGTCATTGCGCTCACATGCCTAGCATATCTGACGAGCATCGAAGAGGCCGCGGGGCCGCAGGACGTCAAAAGAGACTACCACCTGGCCGACTATGCAGCACAGTACTGGATGGAGTACGTCCGGCTCTCCGAGGCCTCGGAAGAAGTCGTCGCCGCCGCCACCGAGTTTCTCAGCGACAAGAGGCTGCTCAAGCTGTGGGCCGGGCTGTACGACAAGCCTAAGGCCGAGGTCAGGGGGACTGCGCTATACTACTCCTGCCAGAATAATCTCCCAAGACTGTCCCAGCGCCTCATACAAGCAACGCCAGAGGAACTGGACATGCATGCCGACGGTGAGTACGGGTACGGATACCCCCTCCAGGCAGCGGCAAGAGAAGGCCATCTCGAGATCGTGCGGTTGCTACTGGACAGCAAGGCGAACATCAACAACGTGGGCGGTGCGTACGGGACCGCCCTCCAGGCAGCATGCCGCTGGCACCAGAAGGACGTCGTCGAGCTGATGCTGTCACGCAAGGGGAACCCCAACATCCAGGCTGGGTGCGACTGGAACGCCCTACACGCGGCCATCACCGGTCCCCGCCCGCCCGTGCTGATGCCCGGGGAAGACAAGACGGTGGTGGCGACGGTGGTGGCCCCTGCTGAAGACTCAGAGGAATCTCCGAAGACGGACGTGGAGATTGTCAAGCTTCTCCTTGAGAAGGGCGCGGAGCCGAACGCTGACGGGAGGTACGGCAGCGCCCTTGGCGTGGCGTTGCACAAGAACAGGGCGGATCTGGCGAATCTGCTGCTCGACCACGGCGCCGACGCAAACTTGACGATGATGTACAACCTGCACACTGACGCAGACGGAACTGTGACATGCGACGAGTACACCCCCCTATTCCTCGCAGTAAGTTTTCGCATGGAGTTTGTTGTCCAACGGTTGCTGGAAAAGAAAGCCAACATGGACGTCGGCTACAAAAACGGGCGAAAGAACACCGTTCAAACGCCCCTAGAGATAGCGAAGCAGTGCGGATACTGGGAGATTGTTGATCTGCTAGAGCAAGCCGCCGCATCCCATCAACGAAACTCGGCTTCAAGCGCGGCCGTTCAGAGTCAAGTAGATCCCGCCTGGAGCCCAGAATTGTCCTACCGTGTCGAAGACCGCGTGTTCGTCAAACCAGAGTCAACGGTATCTTCGGCTTCCGGGTCACCGTTTGGCGGATCTGCGACGACCCCGAGCTTGCCGTCGCCGGGCTCGACCTGGCGGTCGTCAGCTTTTGATCCTCCCACAGAGCAGTCTACAGTTTCTTCGCCCTAAGGAACACGGGCTTCAAGCTATGCTCAAAGCGGCCTACAAGAGACTGTACATCATGGTGCTGCAACGGCGGAAGCTCAACTACAATCTGAGTACCAAGCGGACTCGCCTTTCTACTCATCTGCTCAAGTATCACAGACGGCACCTCCTGCCGTCCCGCCGTTCCAAGCCCCCCCTGAGTCCCAGTCAAAGCTTCACGACCCGAGCGCATTCGAAGTGTCTTTCGCACAAGAGGCACACGCGAGGGCTCGGGGCCAAGCGCAAGGCCAAATACCACTCCAGAGGTCCAGATCAGTCGGCCATGCAGGGGAGATGGGATCGCGAGAGCTGCAGACGTCGTTAGGGCCTCGCCGGAGTTCAATTCAAGACAATGAATCTCAACAGGCACCACAATCAGGTGCTTCGACCACACCAGGCCAGCATCACAACTACCAGGAACAGTATACACCAGGCGAAGCTTCGGCATACCGGACGCAAAACCCGAACAATCCATCGAATCCAGTCCCAAGTCCTACATGTAGCCAGCTTCAAGAACCATCAAATTCGCCCGACAGCTATCCGAATGTCCAGGGCTACCAGACCCATTTCCACCCCCAGAACGTCCAGTACCCGCAGGCAACAAACCTAGGCCAGAGCTACACGCCCGCTCAGACTCATCAGACGCAGCAGGCGCAAAGCCTGGCTACGAGTCCTACCCAGACCCAGCAATCTTCCAGCCCGTCTCACAACTATCACCATAGTCAGGGATACCAGAATCAGGGCTACCAGCCTCACATCCAACCTCAGAATCTCCAGCTCCAGCAGGCAGCAAACCCTGTCCGAACCTACCAGCCGCCACAGACGTCAAATCCTACCCCAGCTTACCAAATGCAGCAGGCGCAAAGTTTCGCCCAGCCCAATCAGGGTCAACTCCAGACTCGCAACCATATGCAGCGAACTCAAAGTCAGCCCAACTCCTACAAATACCAACAGCAGGCAGCAGCCCAGGCACCGCAAGCACAGCAAGGAGCTACGAAGACTGGATACTACCCAACCGCCCAGTTCCAGCAGCATACGGCCAGTCAGGGGGTTGCAGCATCCGGTCAAACCCTTCAGATCCCGCAGACAGCACATCACAGAGTCCAGATGAACCACACGGGCCCAGTATCCACCGGTTCGCACTCGGCGTCCGGCGGATATCACGCCACAAACAAGCTAGTCTCCCAGGATGGGGGGACTCAAGACACGCAAAACCTTTCACACGGTCAGAGTCGGCAGATGAACACCGGGACATCTTCGTGGGCCAACGGCGGGTGGCAGCACCAGCAACATTCTCAGCAACAGCAGCAGCAGCAAGTAAATTCACAACTGCAACTACAACAGCAATTCTGGCACCTGCAAAATCAACTACAACAACTCCACCAGGAGCAGCAGAAATTCCAACAGCAACATCAGCTGAACCTACAACAGCAGAAACAACTTACTTCACAAATCCAGCAACAGCAGCAGAACCCACAATGGCAGCTACAGCTACAGCAACTACAAATGCAGCAGGCACAACTACAGCATCAACAACAAAGACTGGGACAGTAGCAGCAGTTGAAACAGCAGCAACAGCAACAGGTCAGACTTGGCTATTTACAACTACAGTCAAGACAGCAGCAACCGGCGGGTCAACCACAGTGGTCGGCACAGACTCAGCAGATACAGCCCCCAACGACAAATGATTCGCAGACACCCTCACAAGCCAGTCCCAATGGCGCCGCCTCGGCGACATATCAGTCGAGCAATAACTCATACCAAGCTGCCCAAGCAGCGACGCATCAAGGCCAGGGGTACAACCTACAACAAGGCCAGCAGCAGTATCCTCCATCACAGGGACCGGCACGACATCCCCAGCCACAGCGAGCGACGGGCGTCGCCTATCCATCGCAGACAACCTCACAGGCCGCTTCCTACGGCGCGTATCCAACGTTCCCGGCGGCATACCAACCGACCACGGATCCGTGCCAAGTCACGTCGACAGCCCAACAGGGCCAGGGATATAATCTCCAACAAGACCAGCAGCAGCAACAGCAACAACAGCAGCAGCACAACACTCTCAGCCCCTATGCCAACTCTCAGAATAACTGGAATTCTCAACCTCACCAACACCCATACAACCAGGCCGGCCAAGTCCCGCAAGCACAGGTCGCCAACCCGAACACCGTGCAAACCACGACGCAGCATTCTCAAGCGTATAACCACCTGCAGCAGTTCGCAGCAGCGTCCGCGGGTAACAACAGCCAGGCATATCCATACGCCCAGACCAACTCGAACACCCAGCCCACAACACAACAGACCCAAACCTATCCCCAAACCCAGCAGCAGTACCAAACACTTCCCGCAGTGAACGGCCAGGCCATCTCAACCGCGCACCAATATGCCAACACGCAAGCACAATACCCCAACGCGCAGACGCAGTATCCAGCCTCTCAAGCAGCCTTCGCCAACAACCAGACGTACCAAGCCACCGGTCAGCAGTTGCCGTCAAATCAAGCTGCCTCCAACGGCTTCCAGCCCCAGAACCCGCAGACGTCACAGTGGCAGCAGCCCGGGTACCAGCAACAGCCGACGTGGAACGTGAATAATACCGGATGGCGACAGCAGTAAAGACTTTTCAGCATGCAAGTTGGGATAGACAAGCAGTCTACGAGAGCCACAAATGCAAGATAAACAGGAGCGGATGAGAAGATAAGACCAGATGGGACTTTTAATGCCGTTCATCTAGACTATTCGCGGAAAAAAGGCATAGAAATCATATAATCCGACTTCAGGGCTTCCACCTCGCCGAACCAACATGCGACGTGAGTCGAAACCAAATGACGAACAAAAGAGACAAGAAACAAAGGGGGAAAGAAGCACTTCTCTATCCCTCCACTAGCGAAAGATAGAATCCCTACGTACGCCGACTCCGAAAGCCCCTTTCCACAAGCCAAGCCACACGGTATCACGTCCATTTCCATTTCTCTCCCCCCACTCAGTCTAGCCAATCCCCTTTTCTTCGGATCATGCCAAAAGGGATACCGGCAGGTATACTATACAACAGTTGTGCGTTCGTCATTATTACAACAGGAGAGTGGGTATCTCTTCGTCTCCGTCGCTCGTTTCCCGTCGTCCGGGGTGGCTGCGTCTACTCGACTTCCATGGCGCCGTCGCTTTCGAGGTTGAGGTCGAGGACACGGGCGTACTGGATGGTGAGGCGTTGAAGTTCTCTGAATTTTCCTGCGTGATTGTTAGAATACCGTTGAGAAAAGGGGGTGTCAAGAGGACGTACCGAGAATCATCACGACGCCCTTGAGGAGCTCCTTCCGGTCCCAGCCACAAATATCTTCGCCCTGGCCGTACCATCCGCGCCGCCCGTCGGTCTTGTCGCCGTCGTCCTCCAAGATGCCGCCGAGCAGGCTGTTAAGCAGCTCTTCGACCTTGCCGCGGAGGCCCTCAGCGCCGATGCGCTTGGCGTACATGAAGAGGTACAGCCGGAACTCGTCTCGCGCTTGGAGGTGGAGGGCGGCCGCGATGCGGTTCTCCAGGTGGGCGATGCTGACCGTCGACTCAAAGCCCTCGAAACCATCTTTTGACATCAGCATCTTAACTATCCGTTGCAAAGTGTAGGCCCGCCCCTTAAGCAGGAACTCGTTGGTGGTGTGGCGTTCGAGATACGGGATGATGCCGGCCGAGACGTGGGCGGTGCTGGCGTCCTTTGGCTTCGCGGGGGTGACCGGCCCGACAGCCGTCGACTGCAGCGCGCTGATGGAAGAGTCGTTACTGTTCCAGTACTGTGAGCCAACGGCCCACCAGGCTTCGCTGACTCGCTGCCATGCGAACATGTCTTTGGTGTAGTAGAAGCCGTCGCCGTTGGTCAGCGTCACCACGATGTTTCCGACCGAGTTGAGCTGGGCTGACGTGATGCCAGGACCCGGCGTGGTGGAGTTGAGGTTGAGTGTCGTCGTGGCGAGCTCGAGGACGGGTCCGAGTGATACGGGCGGGTGGAGCGCGGCCGATTTCTGCATGTCCCAGACGTGACACAGGCCCACGGCGTTTATGCAGAGCAGGAAGTGGTGGCGGCACTCGAGCATGACAGGCTGGGACTCCATGATGATAGCGTTCATCAGCCGCCGGCCGGCGGGGGACCAGGTGTGCACGCTGCCGTCTTCGCAAGCCGCAGCCCAAAAGTGCTTGTTGCCCGTGACGAGAATAACCGCACGGGGCAGCCAGTCCTGCCATAGGAGTGTGCCACGCTTGGTCGCGGAGACGTGGGAGGGATCCCTGATCTGAACGGGGTTGCGAGCCTCGAGGATCGTGTTCTCGGGAACCTTGGATGCGTCGTCGGTGCTGTTCTCGGGAAGCAAGACGCCTCGCTCCAGCGGCCGGACAATCTGTGACCTGACCTTGGGCACGGCGAGGCGAATCTGAGCAAAGGCGATGGAGGGATTCAGCACGGCAGGACGCAGATACTCGGGCGTGGGGACGACGCCGTGGGCCGCCGGCACGACGGATGCGGGCTCGACCCCGTCTACGCCGTTGAGCGTGACTGCCGTGGGCCCCGTTGCCTGTCGTTTCGACGGATGGTCCTCTTCCTCCTCGCCCTCAACCGCCGGCGATCTGCGCTTGTTACCGAGCAGCATCGCAGCCACTCCGCCCCTTGGCAGGCCTTCGAACGCTCTGTCGAGATCGATAATCGTTTGGGGGGCCTCGTTCTGTGCCGATTTCGCAGTCGACCCCACTAGTTGTGTTTGAGGGAGAGAAGATTGACCCGTACCCGACGCAGACACCAAGAGAGGCGCGACGCGCTTTCTTCCGTCCTTTCCAACGGTCACTCGAGACTTGAGCTCCTTGACACGTTCTCCCGTCTTGTCGGCATTCTCTTCTGGAGGCTTCTCCTTCTCCTTCTCCTTGTCGGCGTCGACGTTGCCGTTCGTTGCCTTGGGCGTTGAGGTACCTGTTGCTGTTCCCGCCGGCTTCGTCCCGTTAGTCGTCGGTGCCGGGTCCTTTGACGAGGGGCCCGCGTCGCCCATGAGGGCGCCCATACGAGACTCGGCGGCGCGGGACTCTCCGGCCTTGCTCTGATTCTCCAGGTTCAGTCCTTCTATGTCCTCTGCAATGCCCATGCCCTTTCTCGAGGCTCCGTACTTCTGCAGGGCCTTGTCGTTCTCTTCTGCGTTCGCGACCCATCCCAGCTCCCCGCGGTCAAACTTGATTCCCACCACGGAGCCATCGAGGCTCGACGCGAAGATGGTCGACCCATCCGGCGACCAGGCCAAGTCGGATATTGACTTTCCAGCGACATCTTGGAGAATAACCACGGGCCTGCTCGTGTTCGTATTCCATATGCTGAGTGTCTTGTCTTGGCCTGCAGACGCTATGACTGTAACAAGAGCGTTATTCTCGGTGTAGACGGCCGGGTCTTCGGTGTGAAAGAGTCGCGGCGAGAACATGCAGACTTCGGTCGGGCCTTCGTGGCCGATCAGGTTGATCTCGCTGTCCCAGCGCGTTCGCTCAATGATTGCGACAGAACTGACGGGGCCATTGACGGCGTTCGGCGCCGCGATGTGGTTTCCATCGGGCGACCAGGAGCATCTCCTGAAGTAGGTGGTGAGCGGCGAGCTCTTAAACGGCGCGCTGATTGTCGTCTCGAGAACAAAGTTGTTGACCATGTCGTGCTGCGTCGCATTCGGGGCCGGGGGCGTGAATCGGAATATCTTTATCGTCCGGTCGTCGCTCGCGGTCGCGAAGAACTTGTTGGCGGGGTCAAAGGTGATGCCCTTGACGTGACTGGAGTGGACGGTGATCGTCTTGAGCTTCTCGAAGCTGTGGCCGGACCAGACAACGATCTTGGAGTCCAGGCCGACCGACACGAGTATGGAGGAGTCGTAAGACCAGGCAAGATCCTGGACATCGTTCTCGTGGCCGACGAGGCGCTTGTACGTCTTCCAGTTCTCGACCGGGGGCGGTTCGGAGCCGAGACCTGCAGCGGGGGATACTGTCAGCAGCCACCAACGTGAACGGACGGGAGCTCGCGCATGAAGCGGCGCGGAGAGCGGCGCGCATTACCAAAGGAAGCCACCGGCGGGCTCTTGTCCAGATGGTAGACACAAATGAGCTTGTCGTCGGCACCGGAGGCGAGGTAGCGGCCGTTTGGCGAGAAGCGAACGGAGTGGATGGTGCCGAGGTGGTGGCTCATGTGGCAGAGCTGGCGAGGCCTCTTCGTCTCGAGGTCAATTGAATCGCTGTAGATGGCCTCGGTCGACCATACGCGCACGTGTCCATCGCCGCCGGCGGTCGCGAGACGCTTGCCGTCGGCGGAGACGTGGCAGCTGTAGACCTCGAAATCCTTCTGCTCGCCGCTGTGGCTCAGCCATGTCGGCTTAATGACGCGCATCGCGAGCGGCCCCCGAGGGCGTGTCCAAATTGGCGATAGTGATGATGGAGCGCGTCGTGGTAATCGTCGTCGGGATTGTCGTCGGGGTCGTCGGCGAGGTAATGCTGGTGTATGGGTGGTATGTGTGAAAGTTAGGTCAATGTGAGGCGTGGTGGCTTCCAATCCCCAGAAAACGCGTTTTGCGGAGCCCTGACTGACGCCTTCCGATTCGCGTCCCCAAGCTTCAGGTCCTTCCGCGCTAAATTGGCAGCCCTTGGCATTCAACAGCTGTGCCGGACGCTTTTCCTACGGTTCTCACAAGAAACTGAGGGCAAGCGCATTCATGCGGCTCAGTTGCGGAATGATTAAAATTCTTCAATAGGAACTGTCAATCAGGGCAGGGCAAACAATACGGAAGACCGTACCCAAATGTTGTCCCCAGCAGCTGGTGAGATTGCTGAGATGCACCTTCCCTCCACACCCAAGCTGAGGTAAGCAGGATTACCTTGTGGTAAGCTCTATCGGGGTGGAGATAATCCGATGCCGTGCACATGACGTAGAAAGGGGCAGGGAATGGATTATATCATCTCTTAGCAACAGTCTCATATGGGTCAAATCCAATCGGCCATTGAGTTACCCCAACTCACAAGCCTAATTAGCCCAAAATCGGCACCTCAATTCCTCCTATGGCGCCATGGAGCTTCACCCGTCAGCGGCATCGGGCAACAGTTGCACCTAGTCTCTCATCAACTGCCTACAAACTCCGCCGGTGCGCACAGGTCCATCGTTTGGATCATGGCCAACGGCATCGCCCATCCGGCTGGGCGATTTCTCGTCGGAGTTGCTGTACCACGGCGGAGTTTTGAGAGTTTGAACGATGGGATCTCATCATCCCGGACTCTGAGCGAGAGATCTCATAATCATCTCGGACTAGCCAGCTGACAAATTTCGCTGCTTTGAATAACGCTATCATGGCGTATATATGGCTGACACCGTCGCTATGTCTGCAGCGAAGTTGAATAGCATCAGTCTCGATCTCTCGCGCAGTTTCATTACATCCAGGTCCATCGTCTCTCTTCACTTCAGTCCATCCACGCCACACATATCCCTTCACAATGGCACCCACCAAGACCATCGTCGTCCTCGGCGCAACCGGAAACCAAGGCGGCTCTGTCGTCCGCACCTTTCTCAAAGACCCGGCCAACTGGCACGTCCGGGCAGCCACCCGCAACCCCTCATCCGCCGCGGCCGTCGAAGTCTCCAACCTCGGCGCGGAAGTAGTCTCCGCATCCCTCGACTCCGTCTCCGACCTGAAGGCAGCTTTCACAGACGCGAACGCCATATTCGCCGTCACCGACTTCTGGGGCGCCGTCCAAGACCCAAAAGTCCAGCAGGACGCCGCAACGAAGGGCATCCAGATCGCCGCCCGCGACGCCGAGGAGTCCTGGGGCCGCAACATCGCCGCCGCGGCCGCGGGCGTCTCGACCCTCGAGCGCTTCGTCTTCAGCACCCTCCCCGGAGTATCCGACCTCACCGAGGGACGGCTCAAGAACGTGTACCACTACGACGGGAAAGCCAACATCGTCAAGCACATCCAGTCCTCGCTGCCGGAGCTCTGGTCCAAGACGTCGCTGATCTTCGTCGGGCACTACAACAGCAACATCAGCCCGGGCTCCTTCTTCGCGCCCGCGTACAACCCTGAGAAGGACCAGGCGGAGCTCGAAGGGGCGACGGCCGGCGACGTTCCCGTGGCCTTCATCGATGCTCCGGGGAGCACGGGGCGCTTCGTCAAGGCGCTGGTTGTCGACGAGCCGGCCGGCCTCGCGCTGGCGGCGTTTGACGAGTGGCAGACGCGGCAGGAGACTGTCGACGCGCTCACGCGCATCACGGGCAAGAGGTTTGCGTACGTGCAAAAGTCCGTGGAGGAGATGGCGGTCGCGTCGCCGTTCGGGCTGGAGATCCCCGAGACGTTTATCTTCACGGCCGAGTACGGCTTCTTTGGGGAGAAGGTCGAGGGGTGGAAGGACTCGTTGACGTGGCCGTCCCAGCTCAAGAACAAGGTGGAGGGTGTCAGTCTTGACAAGTGGCTGAGTGAGCAGGACTGGAGCAGCGTGTTTGCGAAGGCTTGATGCCAAATCGGAAGGTTTGGTTCCTCGTCTGGCGGAAACATAGCTTGAATGTTCTTCTCAATATTTTCGAAGGTTTCTCGACGAGATCAGCCACAAAGCCCATCTCATGTTGATAATACACACCTACTAGTTCAATACGCACCACAAAAACAGCTCACCTCGTAACGTCCTTGTGTAATTGAATACACCGCCGCAGCCGACGAGATTCCTTCATTGTCGGCATTGCATGCCCCATTTAGTAGTTGACCCGACGCGATCACAACACCACAGTGTAGTTGAAACCATCACATGCAGGCTAAGAAGCTTGACAGCAACTTGGAGGTTCGGAAGTCCCCGATGATTGTGCCTATTCACCGCATGTCTTCTGTGACAACCAGTGTCAACAGTCAATCAATGCATCGGCTCACGGCATCTACCCTTGTGGACTAGGAGCTTGGGTTGAGGATAGATGGCATGAGTGTTCAATCACAACTCGAAGGTTTCCAGATAACATCTCGCACTACTCCTAGTCTTGAGAGTGAAGTCCACGATTACATGCCCCGCCAGCCTCGGGAAACAGGGCAACGTCTCTGGTCGTAACCCCATAGAGAAGGTAACTCAACACCGCTCAGCTAATAAGGATGCACTGTCAAACTTAGCTTCCCTCTAGCTGACAATTCCAACGACACCCCGTGGCAGAATGATAGGGACAGCCCGAACGTTTCCCAGCCCCGCAGCCAGGTTAACCCCGTTTCGACAGGTGCTCAACGGGACCGGTGGATCGGAGCTGGCCGCAGGGTGCACTCGGGAGCGGGGATTCCGCCAAGTGTTCCCTGTATTACAGAATAAGTACAGCGCAGTCTTATAGCGTTACAGCGCGTATGTGGGACATATGGAAGACACGGGAGAGACTTCCTCCCCGGGCCACGTCGGCCGTCGGGATTGTCCTCGCGACGGGAATTGCAAGGTGGATTGCCGCCTCGGTAGATGCGCCTGACTAGCGTACGACATCCATTT
The DNA here is from genome assembly GCA_014235935.1 of Colletotrichum musicola. Classification (NCBI taxonomy): domain Eukaryota; kingdom Fungi; phylum Ascomycota; class Sordariomycetes; order Glomerellales; family Glomerellaceae; genus Colletotrichum; species Colletotrichum musicola. The sequence continues at coordinate 26,513 of WIGM01000179.1, forward strand.
CCCCCCCGAATGGCCACCAATGACACCGCTGGAAGTTAGCTAAAACAGTCCCCTATGCCCCCTGCTGAAGGCCCCCGAAAGTCAGCGCATGTCTCGGCCCCGGCTAGCCAACCACGGCCGCGTTCCTGGCCATGCGCGATAAGATCCCCAGATGCCTTCACAGACACCTTCCGCTTTGAGGACCGGCGATCGACGGCGGACGCTACCTCGGCTGACAGGCGGTCGTCTTGTCAGCGGCACCTCTTTGATTGTGCGTTACATCTCCGACGGGGTCGTGGTCCCTCACCAGTCACCACCAGACGCTCTATTATTTCTCGGCGCTGGGCTCTGTATAAAGACGCAGCAGCTTTGCCATGTTGTGAAGTCTCCCCAACTCCAGTTCATCCCATCCCGCTCACTCCCTCCGCCCCCGGCCCCGCCCCTCCGTCTCCAAGCCCCACTCATCCCGATCCGCTTCGGCCCTCACCGACAAAATGCAGCTCTCCCTCGTCCTCGTCTCCCTCTTCGCCCTCGCGGCCCAGGCCGCCCCCGCGGCGATCGAGAAGCGCTCCACCACCTGCGGCAGCACCTTCTACTCCACCGCCCAGGTCAACGCCGCCGCCAGCGCCGCCTGCACCCACGTCCGCGCCGGCACCCAGGCCGGCTCCTCCACCTACCCCCACCGCTACAACAACTACGAGGGCTTCGACTTCGACGTCAGCGGGCCGTGGTACGAGTTCCCCATGAAGACCAGCGGCGTCTACACTGGAGGTCGGTTACCCCGGAGGAAAGCTCGTGGCGTGTCGGAGTTGTCCGGCTGTCACGTTGCGCATGTGCTGCGTGTAACAGATGCTAATGCTGATCATAGGATCCCCCGGTGCCGACCGTGTTATCATAAACGGCAGCTGCGGCCTTGCTGGCCAAATCACCCACACCGGCGCCAGCGGCAACGCTTTCGTTGGCTGCTCTGGCACCAACTGAGCGGATTGAGAGGACTTGGATGTGTGCATGTGCCGGAGGGAAAGGCGGGCATGCCATTTATGGGTTATGAGCGGTTAGATTCACACGGTAATGCTTCTGACGGCGTTACGTATCAATTCATGAACATATTTTTGAATGCGCTGAGGCCTGTACTGTTCTTGTGCTATCCTCTCCCCACACGTCCTGTGAGAATCCCGATTCGAGCACGGCGACGAAGACCGTTGTACTTCCTCGCCACAAATGGTCACGGCCCCTGTGTTTCATTGCCAATATCACTCCCACGTGTGATGCTCAAACATGCGAAGTATCGCGTCGAGTCGTGATGGCTAGCCGTATGACACTAAGGGTGGGAACCCAACGTACGTTGTACTGACGCCTTGTACGAATACATGAGCGTCATCTCGAGTTGAAGCTAAGCATGGAAGTCCCAGTTATCACATCTCAAGAAACGAAACGTGAGAAGAGAGTTTTCTTACAAACCTCACACGTGTTAAAAGGGCTTAAATTAGCAACTATTCAGCTCCAGTATCTCTCTCCTCCTACGAAGGAGACAGCTCCGGCCATGGTGATCAGGGCTCGAATGGCCACCTCTTGGCAACTGCCTCACTTATAACACCTGCCTGGTTGACCTCAACCCTCAAGAGCGCAAGTAAGACAGCACAACCAGTGAGTTACAGCCGTTGGATTTGAAAAACGATTACTTATGAGGGCCAGCTAGTGACACCCATCTCCCTCAGCCACGCATGAAACAGCGGAGCGCCTCAGCATCCTAGCGCGTCTCGCGCCCTGCGATCACAATCAAACCCATCAGGCCGCCATGTCCCAGAACGCCGGTCCCTGTCAAACGCAGGGATGTGCAGTCAGCTCGAGGGAAAAGGGAGGAATAATCCCCCCGCTTACGCATGGGTTGCCGTACCCGACGCCACATCAGCGAATGACAGCATAACGCTAAGCACTCAGCTCTTCTCTCGCGATGCTCAGAAAAAGAAACTCGCGGTACATTAGTCTCTTTCGCTTGGCACAGAACCAATGAAGCTTGGATTTCTCCAACCCTCACGACTCAAACCCCTGATGCTGTGATCACGTGTGCAGACGCGGCGTTGCTTGGTATGGCAGGGCAGAGATGAGAAGCTTAAAATAAGGTAGAAGGGCGGAGACGAGGGGCGGTAAGGAGATGCAGAGAGCGGTATTTATCTAGTACCTGCTTTCCTGGCGTTCGTGGCGCCGTTATGGTCCTGCGTCTCGTTCCTGACGTTTCTTAACGGCGTTACCGCGTGACGCTCGCTTTGTTTTGCTCTTCACAATGGTTGAAATCACCATCGGATACGTTGCCGGTGCCATAGCCGCAGCGATCGTGGTCGGTAGGTTTGTCTCCGTCTGTTAGACCGTCATCAACAGATGCTGACCGTACCGCAGCCCAGATATGGTGTCCTACGGCCATCGCCTTGATACTCGCGGGGCTCCTCCGAGACACCGAGACGGCCGCAACATGGTACGCTCAAGTTGGAGCAAATCTCTCTCCTCAGTGACTCACTAGCGTTGACCGCATAGGAACATCGCCAGCCGTGTCCTACAGCGGACATGGTGGCCGACGATCCTGCAGTCCGACTCCGTTCTCACACGAGGCGCCCGCCTCAGGATCACCCTCGTCTCGTGGTCCGTCCCGATCATCGCGGTCCTCATCGCCATCACGGGTGTCGTCACGCCTCTGGGACTGTATGAGGAGATGGACACACTCGACACCAAACTCGGCACCTTCACATACGTCAAAGACACGGGATCCTTCGGCGCGGGCACCTCCCCGCGGAGGCTGTACAACTTCTCCCGGACCTGCTCTTGGGGCCACGGCGTACTTCAGGGACCCGCACCCTGCCCGTACTCGGGCAACAGCGTCATCGTCACCGGCAGCAACGGGACCTTTAACTTCACGATGCCCAACGGCTACACGTCTAGGATCGACCCCATTGCCCGGGAAGTCTTCTCTAGCGGGACCAAAGGGCGCACGACGGTGTCCAACTTCTGGGACATCGAGTGGCGGCAGGTCACCACCAAAGCCTTCAAATACGTCGACAACGGGACCGACATACCCGTAGGCGCATACCGCCAGCTCGAGAGCCACATCACAGACCCCTCGATCAAAGTCGTCGAGGGCCTCGTCGTCGACGCCAGGGACGGCGGCATCGGCCTGCGCAACCACACCCTCCCGTCTCACGCCACCGAAGGCGCCAGTTGGTCCGAACACCTGCTCTTCATCGAGCCCATCGCCAGCTGCGTCGACACCAACCTCACCCTCGACTTCGAAGTGACCTTGAACCTGAGCATCAGCACCTCGGGCGTCGCGAATCTGCGTCTCACAGACCGCGGCGGCTTCGTCAACATCGACAGGACCTACCCCTCCTACGACCACGACAACGCCCAGTCGAACCCGGACCTCGCGGCGCGGGCGTATAAGGCGGCGTACCTTAACAACGCCTGGACGATGATGTACCTCAACGTCACGACGGGGAACAACGATACTACCGGCGCCAGCGCCTGGTCCTACCTGGACTCATCTTTGGGAAAAGAATTCCCGCTGCAAGACAAGGCAACGACGAATTACCGCGCCCTCGGCTTCGACGACGAGTTCGGGAATTATCTCGACCTCCTCGGCGGGGGCATCACGAAAAACAAGGCGGCCAACTGGTCCAACCCGTTCGGCGTTACGACGGACGACTTCCGCGGCGCAGAGACCATCTGCTCCGGCGCTGGGGCGCGCGACTTCGCTAATATCTCCAACATATATGTCGGCTGCGGCCTGCTACGTGGACCGCCGCGTCGGACGGATGGGAATGATCCTGACTCGGCGCTTTTTGAGAATCATAGCAAGTGGTCTTCCCCGCTCTATTCATGCGCCACCGCGATGCGCGCAGTTGTGAAGACGGTCTCCTTCACCGTCAACGGCACCGACGGTCTCAACAGTCTGAGTGTAGACTCCATCAAGCCCAAGGAATATGCCAGCCCGGATGATCACCCTCTCTGGGCGCTTGAGGACTCCGGCCTGGCCATGGACGGGATAAGCCCGATCTGGGGCATCATCTCCCCTGAGTACGCCTCCCGACCAAACATTTCAACCGTGAAGCAGCCCGCGTTCCACCTGCCTGGATACTCGAGCTCGCTTCTCCGCAGCTCCCTGCAGCCCCCGCTGGGCGTGATGAGGTACAACCTCGCCGGCAGCGACTTCCCCTCCGAGGTGATGCGCACCCTGTTCGCCTCGGGCCTCGCGACGGGCGTGCTTGGGGTCGAGTGGCCTTTCGACCTTGCGGGCGCCGCTAGCATGACGATATTGCGTCGCTGGCAGACCCTGGCCCGTGACCCGAGAAGCGCTGCGGATATAATCAAGCTGCTCTGGACGGACGTCGCGGCCTCAGCTGTTGTGGGAACGAAGGGCGCTCTGGGCCCTGGGAACGCCGGCGCGGCGGACGAGGCAGTGCCCATTGAGATTAGACCGTATGGAAGGCGGATCAAGTACCGCTACGCCTTTGGTTTGCCGGCATTTTTGCTGCTGCTCGTGATGGGGTGTGTCGCAGGCGTTTTGATTGTTAGTGCTGTGCTGGGGTCGTCGACTGTTGGTGTTCTGCGCCGTCGGATGCGGGAGCTCACCGTCGGCCGCGTCCTGACGACGTTCCTGTACCCTGAGAGTGGCGACATGTCGATGACCAGCGCGGCATGGAGCCGGGCCAACGGTGATAAAGCGGTGCGCCTCGGCGCGGTGCCGCAGGGGACGGTGGCGGTGGACGAGGGCCGTGTTCAGTCAGCGCCTGGGACTCCTGCGGAAGAGGTCAAGGTGGGCTTGATGGGAGATGATAGGAAGCCGGGATACTAGTCATGTGTTAAGTTTTGACTTTGGACTGACCGTGATAAGCGGGAAATACGCCTGAATATACAGCCCTGTTTGGTAACTAATGAACGTGAGTTATGTTATTCTGATAGCTTCCACGACGAGATATCTCGGGAGCCCTGCTTGGAGACTAACTAAAGCTTGTAAACGAGCTTGGTCGCCGAGATGTTTCCATCCCGGTATTCTTGGAATCCTTTCGGCACACCGTCCAAACCACCCGGGATAACCTTGGGTGTGTTCGGCTTCATCTTGCCCTCCTCGACCCAGCCAGGCAGTTTCTCAAAGAACTCGGCGCCCAGCTTGTGGTCCGCCTCATGTGCCTATTTAACCCCCGTCAGTTGTTACGTACCACTCATCGAGAGAGACAAAATACTTACAGGCCAGTGGAAGCTCCCGTACCGATGGTCTTTCAGGAACGCAGTCCAGACCAGGACGTCCGTGATCTTTGTCCGCTTCGTCACACCCGCGGTGTGGGCCTTTCCGGGCCTGACGGTGCAAAGCGTGCCGCCGTTCTCACCAATGGCTAGGGAAGCAAAGCTAGAAGACAACTCGTTTCCGATCGTGTCGAAGACGTATTCGATCCCAGGGGCCGCCTTCTTGATGTAATCAACGACGTCCACCTCGCGGTAGTTGAACGCGTGCGCCGCCCCAAACCGCTTGACGAGGTCGAAATGGCGCGGGCTGCAGGTCGTGATGACCTTGAACCCGTGCAACGCCGCGATCTGGATGGCGTACAGGCCGACGCTAGCTGCGACGGAGGTCAGCTGTAATTTGAGACTGACGTGTCTGTCGTGAACTTACAACTGCCTCCCCAGATCAGGATCGAAGTGTCGGAGCCCGAGTCCCTAGGGATGTTCAGACAATCTTTGGAGAAGAGCGCGAGCCATGCGGTCATTGACGCCAGCGGCAGCGTCGCCGCCTCTTCCGGAGTAATGTTACTAGGAACCCTGAAGCTGATCTTGTCGTCTGCTACGGTGTACTCGGAGTAGCCGCCGAGGCCTTTGATCACGCCTGCCGAAGCGTCAGAAATGTGCCCGCGGCACCACTGGATGCGACTTACCTCCCCAGATCAGCCCGGCGATAGTGTCTCCTTTCTGCAGCTTTTTGACTTGGCTGCCGGTCTCCTCGACGGTGCCGACGAAGTCGCAGCCCAGAACGGCTCCGTCGCCGAATGCATTGCTGTCAAGGGACTGAACTATGGAGACGAGTCGGTTAGGAGGTGATCGGATGGGACATGGCTGTGGCTCACCGTCTGTAGGATTTTGGGCAACGTGTGAGATCTTCACGAGAACTTGATTCGGTGCCGGCTTGGGCAAGGGGATCGACTTCTTAACCAAGGTGGCAGGTCCGCCGCTAGAAGGAGCTTCGGTTACGAGGGCGGTGCACTGCTTTTCGGACATGATGATTTTCTGGCGATGGCTTGGAACTGATGGAATGGCTTTGCGTTGTCGGGTCGATTCGGTTACGGCGGTTTAAAAGTTGTACTTATCAACAAGACTTGCAGGGAATGATGATGTAGAAGCGGTCAAGATTGTGTCAAAGATGCTTTGTTGTTTTTCAGGTCGCTAAAAGAACGAGAACACGGCCGGCGAGACTGCTTTCGTGAGGCGGGGTAAACAGCTTCATTACAAATCAACTGCGATGAGCTACATCATGTCATAAACGTTGTGGGCCGGGCCGCGACGAAACCTGGGCGTCGGCGGCAGGACCCCGCCGTAGGGCGTGCGTTCGGGATTTCGGGGCTTCGCCGGCGCGGGTGGGTCCGGTGCTCGGCGCCCCGGGTCCTTAGGGAGCCGGTAAGCGCAAGCGCAGCCGCCGGAGGCTTGGATCGGTGGGAACGTGACCTTTTGATCGATATCCTTCAACTGGAAACAACATGCGAGGCTGAAGCTTAAGTGATTTGATTTGTCTGAGCGAAGTCTACATACGGGCACGGTTACTCTGCGTCAGGCTTTCTTCACCAAGAGTGACGGAGCGATTTTCCTTCGCGCAGGTCTAACTGCCTTCAATGCTGTAACATGCCAATTCAATCAACGTAACTGACGACCAGCCGTAGATGAGTCATGAATTGTTGCCGACCCAGTAGAGCAGATCTGTTTGTTTAATCGCACGTGCCTCCAACTTCTAACCAGGCCGGTCGCGCTATTGGAAGCCAGTCAGCCAATGTTATTTGCCAACTGATTAGACTTACGCCAATCTGGAGGTTGTCATATCACTCCAGTTTTATGGATGTATTTCTCGCCGGGGGATCGCGGCGTTGTGACATTAGTTTATGCGTTGTCACCTCTAGTGCCAAAAAATCTGACCCTCCCGGATCTTCGGTAGCGCATCACTCAGCCCTCGTCAATCCTCGAGAACCTGGCAAACATGACACGAAAACAGCGTTTGTTCCAAACATTTCCCTTCATCTCTCAGACATAGTAGCCGATTGAACAGTTTCGTCCAACTGATCGTTGCTTTCACTGAACAAACCAGGACAATATGCTGCCCAAGCTCCCCGTAGAGCACTGCCAACTTGAGATGAACCGCCCCACTCGATTCGCGGTATCCGTCGACAGGGACTTGCTCCAGACCACAGAGCGGAGGCTGCTCCTATCACGATTTCCCGAAGAGCTGGCTGACGTCGGTGACGACAACTCTTCACACGGAGTCAAGATATCTCGGGTTCGAGAGTTGGCAGACCACTGGCGGAATCAGTACAATTGGGAGGATCAGGAGGTACTCCCTTCATCACTTATTACGCCTTTCGAACTTGGGGTACAGCCCAGATACTAATGCCGATCCAGAGAAAGCTCAATGAGACGTTCGACCACTATCTCGTCAAGATCAACGTCCCAGAATACGGCCTCCTGACCCTCCACTACACACAAACAGAGTCCCCTCGCCCAGACGCAATTCCTCTGCTCTTTTTACACGGCTGGCCAGGCTCCTTCGTGGAAGCGAGCAAGATTGTCGGCCCTCTTTCCCGCGGCGACCCAGACGACGACAGCAAAGCGGCCTTCCACGTCGTTACCCCTTCCATCCCGGGCTTCGGTCTCTCCCCAGCCCCGTTCCGGTCCGGTGTCGGCCCGGAGGTCGTTGCCCGCGCCTTCCGGATCCTCATGACTGACGTCCTTGGCTACCCAAGCTTCGCGACCCACGGCGGCGGCCAGCTCGGCGCCAGCGTCGCGCGATGGATCGCCATCCAAAGCCCCGGTGCCGTCAAAGCTCAACATTTCGCCTCGTTCCCCGCACCTCCGCCAACGATGCGGTCTGCGCCGCTCGCCCGGCTCCGCATGCGCTGTTCGAGGGTGCTCTACTCCAAGCACGAGAGGAACATACTTCGAAACCGGAGGCTGTTTGAGACGGAACGGAGTACTCACGTGGAGTTCCAACGGAGGAGTCCGCAGACTCTCGGCGTCGCGCTGGGTGACTCGCCCGTCGGGCTGCTCGCCTGGTTCGTCGAGCAGATGGACACCTGGGGGGACGCGCCGGGCTCGTTGGACAACGACGAGATCATCGATCTGGTCATGATGCACTGGGTTCAGGGGGCGACGCCGGGCCTGCGGTTCTTCAAAGAGGCGTTTGGGGCCGGCCGGGAGGCGGAGAGGGCGTTCGAACAGTACGTCGAGGTCCCGACGGGCGTCAGCGTGTTTCGCAACGAGGTCCTGCCTGTGAGTTACATTTCCCTGTTGAAGTCATGCCGCTGATGTCGTGCCTCTAGTGTCCAAAAGATTGGGCTCGGCAGGTTGCAAACGTTCGATTCTGGCGCCAGCACGACGAAGGCGGACAGTTTCCTGCCCTGGAGTGTCCCGAAACCTTCGTCGAGGATCTTCGAGACTTTTTGTCACCCAAGAAGCCCAAGAATCTATCCAAGAAAGCCGAAAAGAGTTGAGAGTTGGACAGCTTGCGAAGCGAAAAGGAGTCTATACTCTTTCGCATACTCTCAAACGAAGACCAGATGACTCGCTGTCCGCTGGCGAAATCCCTCGATCGAAACCCAGCTTGGAGATCCCCTCACGTTCATCTCTTCTTTTTCTGCCTCCTCTCTCAGTGATCATGTAAGGTGGACGTAGTACGGATCCGTATGGTTCACGACAGCAGACAGCCACCGTCCTCTCCCTTGGTAGTCCCAGAACAAGTCGGTCTCCACGCCCTCCTTCACATAGTACCAGCCCTCGGAGCCGCCGACGGGATATCGCAACCATGTTCCCTTCCCATCTCCCCATTCGTCTCCTTGCCGCTCTTCCTCGAGTTCAAGCCCCCCGAGATCGCAGAACACGTTGGACGGCAGCTCCACCACAACAGGCCGCTCCAGCTGTGGCACGAGTCTCTCTGCCATGAGGGCGAGCGGCTGCAATAATAGGCGTTCGATCTCAGGCAGGCGGTCCTTCGGACGGAGGTGCGGGTCGTTATAAAGGTAGTCCGAGAAGGACACGACAAGAGACTGCAGACCCGGGAATCTGGCTGCGAATCCACCCAAGTCCGGTAGCATCTGCATCTTATCCTTGCCCTGAGCGTTCAACAGGTTCGGGTCTCCGATGAGCAAGACCTCCAGCCGCAGCTCTAGCTCGCGCACCGCGGATAGGCGCTGCGGTAGAATCACCTTTCTACCAGCCAGCAAGGCATCCAGCAGGTCCCGGCTCTCAATGACAAACGTGTTGGTCGCGTAAAGCACCTCAACACCCTCAGCATACGCCATCCTACACGCGCGCAGCCATCCCAGCGCGCAGCCATCCCAGCGCGCAGCCATCCCAGCGCGCAGCCATCCCAGCGCGCCAACTGCACACTCGCACTCCCCCGCGGCCCAAAACTTGCACATAACAGCCTCCCCGCGCAGACACGCGTCCCGATGCGGCCAGATATACGGCGAGACGCCGCGGGCGGTGAAGATACGGCGCTCATCGGCCGAGTCGCGCGGGAGCAGACGGTGGCACACACAGCCGTACCAGCGCCACTCGCGATTCTTCTTGTCGGTTCCGGGGAAGCTGAGAGGCGCCGATCCCGCGCCGTGTTCGTGCGCGGCGGCCGCCGTGGTCAAGTTCCCCTTCGGTCGCGGGGGCGGAGAAAGCCGGAGGTCCATGTGGACTGTGCGATCGCCGAAGGCGGCTCGGAGGACGCGCCGGCGCAGCTCCGGCGGCAGACGAGCGAAAGTGCCGAGGGTGGTGACTTGGTCGCCGGTGATTGCGGTGGGCGTGATGCCCCGCGGTCGCTGGGCGGGGAGAAGAGGGAGAGGTGGCTCAGAATCTGGTTCTTCGGCCTTTCGCCGATGTTTTCGGCCTCGAAGTGTGTCTAGCAAGCGGCGCATCTGCAAGTCGTAGCTGATGAAGAACGAAACTGACGGACGAGACTGACGGATGAGAGAGCCGCACTGTCAATCACGTTAGAACTTATTTGTTCCAGATAACACCTGTGAAACCTATGCGAAAGGACCTTTGGATTAACGTTACATAGCCGTATAGCCACTAATAGCATTAAGCGATAATTATTCAACCGACAAGGAACGGTCTATCGAGCCAACACTAGCCCGTCTTATCTGCATCCTCAATATGCAGGATATTTCGGATTCGCCCTCTTGTTTTCCTTCCACCTTCGAGTCCTGATCTTGCGGTGCATCTGCTGCCACGTCTCGGTCTGCGCAAACAACGTGTAGTATAGCCAGTCGCAGACCTTGGGTAACGGGACGCTGATCTCGCCGAGATCACCCCTTCCTTTGCCTTCGTAATCAACGTTTACCGCTCGCAAGAAGACCGTCCACCTGCTCCCCTGAACCTCCCTTCCCTTCGAAGCAACTTCGTCCATCCAAGTGAGGACATCCTCGTCAACGACAAGAAAGCAGTCCCTCCGGATCCCCTCCGGAATCTCCCCCTTGTCCCCCATCGCGTGGAACCGGGACCGCAGCTCCTCGGAAGACACCTCGTGAAGCCCGGCTTCCGACACGAAGACGCACTCGTGGGACTTCCAGAGATTCCGCCCGCTGAGACGCCACTGCTTCCCCATCATTGTCTCCCCCGTCCAGTCGTACAGCTGCTTGAACCGCTCCCACGCCGCGTCCCCAGAGTACTTCGCGTCATGCCCGGTCCGGAACACAACGAACCCCCATCGCGGCAGCCCGGCGTCCATGACCTTGGAGATCCACTCGTACCGGTACCTCTCCTCCGCCAGGCTCTCGTTGATTGCTCGTCTGCGCGCCGTCGCAGACGACGTCCAACTCCTCCTTCGATAGTTCCTCCGCGGCCGCGAGCGCCTTGGCGATGAGCTCGCCCCACGTGAGCCCGAAGTGCTCCATGCATATCTGGTCCTCCTGTTCGGGCGGGAGCCGGCCCACGACGCGGTGCTTCTCCGCCAGCGTCAGCGCCGACGAGTCCTCGACGACGCGGACGTACAGGGCTTTGATCTCGGGTCCCAGCGGCGTCGGCGGCGGGGCGTGGGGGTTGTTTGGGTCATAGGGCCTTAGTAGATTTGGCGGTATCGGTGGCATACCACCCTGGAACAGGAAGGCCATGGCTGGCAGTTTCGGACTTTGCTCTTGCGAAACGGTGTGTCATGTGTCCTGGAGAAATTTCACGATGATGGTTGAGACTTGTCTGTTGGTCGCCCCCACTCAGGACAGAAGTACTTACCTAGGCAGCCAACAGGCAACCAACTGCATTGTCTGGACACCATCACGTGATGGAGTAGACAGACAAAAAAGCCGCCGACTGCTCCTTGTGAACTCTCCCGAGTCGTTGATTCCCGAGTCGTTGATTGAAGAAACAACTTCTGACAAGCACCGCCGTGCATTTCAAAAGACAACTAGTCAGTATCGGAACCGATACAGATACGTACCCGTAAGTTGATAAACTAAAGTCTCTACTAAGGCGTCATGATTTAGAAAATCATTTTTAATTCGGCTGATTAGGTGTCTACAAGCCAATGTTGTTTCCCTGTATGGACTACTTCGAAATCCTGTGCAATGGCATTAAGTTGTTTAGCCTCGGGATCTCAGAGGCCAAACCTCAACTGGTGCAGACTTCAAATCTTCGAAAGTCTACTGGCCGGGGAGGCGGACGACGAAAAAGCACGCATATCTGGAACTTAGTCCTGGCTATCAATACCTTATCTTAAGTTGTGTTTTAGTATTAAAAAGGTTGATTTGCTGAGAATCTAGTCTGTGTCTTTCTCTGCAACCGACCTACTAAAGTATACCGATATACATGATGAGACTAAGACTACCAGACTTGACGAAAGGGCTTCCAGTGCCTGGACACAGACAGGTCGATTGCAGTTTCTCTTCCAACAAGGTCCTAGAGCCGGGGAAATGAGGAATCGCAACTTCCATAGCTACATGACTCTTGCGTGCCGCTGGTAACGCTCAGAAGCGGTTGACCATCCCTCGCTATATCTTTGCCGAGCACTGCCGGGGATGCGATGTACGCTGATTTCAGCCGGGCCATAGTAAAAACCAGATACTCGCGCCTCAAATTCTTGGTTCTCTCGCGACAGTGGCGACAGGTACCGCCCGAGATCGGCCCATCTTTTAATCAGAAGTTTCCCATCGACGGCCACAGCGACATAATCCGTCACGCAGCATTTACAGTAGCCCGAGACCTCCTGCCCCGGCGTGCTGAGCGCAAGGTGGATGTCGTCCATGAAGCCCTTCACCCCGCAGTCTCGTGACAAATAGCTGTCGGGGTAGGGCCCCGCCGACTGGACCTCCCAAATGCCCATGTGCGAACAAACTTCCAACCCATCGAGGTTGTCGAGTGATATTTCTTTGGCATCGACCCGAAAGTCGCATTTGGTAAACGAGAGACAGCGCCCGCCGACGATCCTTAAATCCGCCCAGAGGTCCATAAGCAAGTGCATGTCGAGGAACTCCGGCGACACGGCTAGACGCTCGAACGGCCGCAGGAGCTTCTCGAGGTAGCCGTTTTTGTCGTCCTGTGGTCTTTGCGTGAGCTTGATCGCCTGCTGTACGTGCGAGTGGCGTATCTCATGATAGGTGGATTGAAGCATCTTTCGCGTTTCTGCTCCTCTCCCATACGGGCAAGCGCCATAATCTTCATCGCGAATATACCATCCGGGCAGGTCAGAATCGAGACGTCTATGTAGCTGGCAGCAGTGTTGACAGGCCCAGTAGATGGGCTTGACGAAGGCAAGCCCGGCCAAGAAGTCAAGTTCCTCGTCGTCGGAAAGCTGGCCGATGGCGCGCTCCCAATCCCTCTTTGTCAGATCGCGGGTGGCCCTGCAGACGTGGGAGAGATAGAACTTGTCGTGTAGGTCGAGGTGGTCCATGACCTCCAATAGCATCTCGGCTGGCACAGTGAGGATAATAGCCTTCTGCACCACCACCTCATGGACCACCGCCTCATGGACCACCGCCTCTGTCGTCTTCTGTTTTGGCTTCCCAGAAAGAACCCAGGCTATGAGACATCGAGCAAACTCCCACAAGAGCTCCAAAAAGCCCTCTAATAGACGCTTCATTTCGCGCTTCACGGCGACCTGTAAGCTTATCGGTATTTTATTTCGGACGCGGTCGGCCAGCGTGACTGGGGTAGAAAGTAGAATCAAAGGCGACTGAAAGGACTGCCATGTTGTCGTTACGGGACACAGGTGTATGACGAACGGTTGTGAGGAATTGAGTATCTTGCGGGCAAGTTTGTAATGGGGACCGCGTCTGAACTCTGGATGTCAAGGTGGCGGTTCGTCGCGTGGTGGAAATCAAATCGGAGACGGGGAGGAAACGGAATGGTGAGTGGATGGAGGGCGATAATGGCAAGAGAAAAGAAGAAAATTAATACTTTGGTGGGTGAAAAGCTTTCGGCAATAATATCCCACCGTCCCGCGTGAAAAGAAGATGAAGAGATAATTTAGGTAGAAGCAGAGTATTGATTTTGTCAAGCTTCAAGCCACGCGGGGCTCGCACCCTCTTTAAACCGCAATCTTGACAATAAAGCTGTTCGCCACATATTTTGATTCTCGTCGCCTGCATGCCGCATGCAGACTGGCTCAACGGTTGTTATTCGCGGTGTTGGAATGGTGGCTGTCAACAAGGCTCAACACGCACATAACGTCCTGGAAGAGTTCGTTTGAAAGTTGTTGATTGTAGATACGTCTGCCCTTAATTAACCCCTCCCTTTCCCATGAGGAAGCTGAACCGAACGCCGTCTTCCCAGTGTCATGCTGCCAGGAATTGCACAAAATGGTGACGCCTCTTGCCCAATTTACCGCGATACCCTGATACCACGTCCACACCCCCTATCCCGCTCAGAACTCCGAGGCGTCGGCGAAACCGACGGCCTTGACCGGCTGCAGCTTGGCCAGCTTGGTAAGCTTCTCCTTGGCCTCGTCGCCGAGGTTGACCGGCCCGGATCCGGCGTTCTTGGGGCGGATCTCGACGCCCGTGGGGTACAGGTGCTCAACCACCACGTTGTCGCCGAGCTCGAACAGCTCCGACTTCTCGCGGAAGCACCACGGCTGGCCGTCGCGCTCGACGAGGTCGTGCGTGTCCCGCACGTCGCGTGCGTGCAGCGACCGGTACCCGCCGTCGACGGAGACGGCGATGCAGCTGTGCCAGGGGGTGCGCGGGAAGCCGTCGGGGTTGTGCTTCTCGACTAGCAGCGGCATGGACAACTTGACAGCACCTGAGGAGGGGTGGATCGACAGGCGGACGTAGTCCGGGCACGTGGCGAGGATGATCTTGGTGAAGGACTCGGCGCGCATCATCATCTTCATGGCGACCTCCTTGACGACCTTGCGGTATTTGTGGCCCGAGGTGGCGTGCGCAGCGACGGGGCTGTTGCGCAGGTCCACCTCGAGGAAGCGGATGAAGCCGCGGTAGGTCAGGAGGGTGTCGTTGTCCGAGTCGATCATGGCGCGGACCTCCTCGAGCGCGTTGCCGAACTGCGACTCGAGCTGCCGCCGGGCCTCCTCGACCTGTTCCATGTACTGCTCCTTGGTCATGGGGCCGAGGCCGTCCGTCATGCCGAGGAAGTCCATGACGCGGAGGAGCTTGATGCCCTTGTAGCCCTTCTCGGCGGCCATGGCCATGAGCTTGGCGCCGTACTCCCAGGTCTCGTCGTCCGAGATGCCGACGACGTCTGCTATGTGTTAGTCTACTGGCCCGAAGCAGCTTGGAAGGGAAGACAAACCGTTGAAGACCAAACCGTCGGTGGCGATGTGCACCTCAGCGCCGGCGGAGTAGACCTTGCCAATCTCGACGCAAAGGGCGTTCAGTCTAGCGAGCGCCAGGTACTCGCCAAGATCGGGCAGGACGCCGATGACCTTGTCGACACGGTTGATACTCTTCCAGGGGAAGGAAGGGATGATCATCTTGATGGGCACGTTGTCGCGGATGTACTGCTCAACGCGAGGCAGAAACATCTTGCGGCCAATCCAAGTGTGCTCCGTCTCGCCCTCGGGCAGGATGTGTCTGCCGTAGGACTGGAAGACGTCCATGATCTTGTGGGCAATCTCCGTCTCGGTGAAGGCTTCGGGAGGAGGGGTCGGAAGCTTGATCTCCTGGTCACCGGCAAAGATGAAGTTGTCTGCGGGGGTTAGCCTCTTGCAGGAGACAAACGGTGCTATGCGGCTTACCTTGAGACTGCTTCTTGGCGTCCTCGATGGACAGAGCGGGACCCATCGTGATGCTCGTCGCCCTGAGGGGGCTCCTCAAGTCGGAGGGGTTGATGGGGGAGCCCGGGGCGGCATCGTCGTCGGATGCGAGGTTGATGCTGAAGGCTCTGAGAGGACTGGTGATCTCGACCTCAAAAGAGTCGATGGGCGAACCGATCTCGAGATCCGAGATCATGTTGATGCTTGTCGCCCTGAAGGGGCTCTTCAGCTTGGTGGTGTCAATGGGCGAGAAGCCCGTGTTGAACCCGGTGTCGAGGGTCGCCAAGACACTCTTTTGCCATGCCACGGGGGCTTGAACGTTGAGAAGGGGCTTGGCCTTGGGCTTGCCAGCCGGAGCCATCTTGGTAGGCTCCTGGGTAGGAGGAGCGGCGGCGGAAGGGTTAGCCATTGTGAAGGAGGAGAGTATGGAAATGCTAAGGTGGAGAAGAAAACGCTTGACAACGAGGTGTCTATGAACCGAAGGCTGAAAGGGAAGAAAGGAAACGGTGCTTTTATTAGAATCTCAGAGTGAGAGTGCGTTAGGATTGTGATGGTGTTTGAGCTTGGATCTCCATTACCTCGTCGGGCGTCTCGAGATATTCTTCTTATACTCGGAGGAGCAGTTGAGAAAAGGCTGAAGCCATACCCACGCGGCACCCGCGCTTGCATGGGACCGAAAGCATACAAGCAATCCTTGGACCCAGACGGAGACTTTGAGGTGAAGTGTGGCGTCCGGTCTAGCCCGCCTGGGCGACCTGGAAGCTGAAGACCGCACACGTCGAACATGGCCCAGAATTCTTGCACGGCCTAGCCGCGGCTGACGTACGCGCTTCCCCTCCCCCCTCCTCTCAACCGTAGTCTGCAGTGAGTGGTGTAGCTGTGTCCGCGGTCTTTCCTTAGAGTTCACCGAACTCTCAAAATAGGAATAGACCAGTGCGCCACGTTCATGATCGAGGCTCAGTCTTACTCTCGCGTCGTTCAAAGACGGTCATCCCGGCCGTCCGTCGCGGAAAGAACATGCCGATCAAACTGTCAGTACTAGCCAAGAGAATGGGAGAAAACAAGGAATCGTGAGGGACAAAAGAATACTCCGGTTTGTCGTCATAAGGCTGCGGGTTATTTGGGATTCTGCGAGAGCACAGAGGACGTGCTCGTATTCTCGACGTATGAGGGTTAAGGTCCCAGCTGCATGGAAACTCGTAAAAAGGTTCCACGCCTTACCCCCTCCTCCCCAGGGACGGGGAGCCGGGGGATTTTCAGAGTTAATGTTGCACTTGGCAAAGCGGCTGCGATCTGTCGTCGATCTCGGTAAGGCGCATGCTAAATGCAATAGCGCGGCACGAAATATGATCGTCGGCTAGTGTCTTTAGGGAGATCCCTGTCCCCTACTGAGACTACGGTTTTGCCTCAAGCGGCATAGTAGGCGACTCTTTTTTTCGTAGCAGAAGAATAATAGCACATTAAAAGTATCAGCCAAGCCCGGACGTGTTATGGCTCTCTTTGTCGCCGTCACATGGCAGGGGATCCCATTCCTGTCAAGTGTCGTGACACTTCTGAGCGCGCTGGCCAATCACCGGACTTTCGCACTTGCGCGGATGCGTTCATCAGATGCCAAGGCCGTCAGAACTCTAAGATACCTACAAGTTCCATTCCTCCTCGATGGGATGGATGGGGACGCCAAAAAGGTGATACCCGCCTAGCCGTAAGCGTTTCCTCCGGCAAAAAGGCGTAACTAGCCGTCGGCAACTACTTCCATAAAGGTCCACCCAGAAGTTGCGAGACACTGCATATTCTAGCGCTTCTTACTTGCATTGAATCCATGGGTGTCTGGCTGGGCGGACTAGGGCGTGGTTGGTCCCACGCCGGCAATTGACGTGCAGTTAGGGCTGTGCGGAGCTTCTCATGTAACGTATGGTAAAGTGAGGTAAGCTTCCAAATTGCCTGGCCTCGATGGGATGGCATTTAGTATCACTCTAGTTGAGCTTCAGCTGACCTCGAAGAGCCTGGGCTGAGTCCCTTGAGAACGGCTCAGCCCTGGCTTCGCCGGCGTTGTGGTTGAGGCGGTTCGAGGCTTCGCGCCATTAGTCCCCAATCTATATCCGGAGTTGACGGGGGCTCCTTTCAACTTGGGATCGCTTCACCTCTGCCGTAAACGGACCGGCGACTTGGTTGCCACGGAGAGAGCTCAGAGCTCTGTTGCGATATCCACGCGTACCCTTTTGATAATACATGCTCCCTTGCCCCTCCCCCCCCCCACAGTTTCTACGTCTTTGATGCTTTTGATACTCTTGACGCTTCAAACCTCATCGAGTGTCATTCCGCCGGTGGCTTTTTCGTGCTCGACTCGTGTGCCTCCCAAACAAGGCTCCATCTTGACGTTTGACCTGAACCAACTCCTCTGAATCATTGCCCTTGCGGCATCAACCCGCCATCGCCATGGAACAAAACACAGCCCCTCCTGCCGTCGAGTTCGGCGCGCACGACGCAAAACACTTCCCCGAACGATCCTCCTCCCTCATCTGCAAGCAGAACAAGCGGGCCAACAAGATGTGCGCCGCCCAGGAGCAGCAGCCCTACGAGCCGGAGGACCAGAGCCAGCGGATTTCGGACGGCCAGGGCTCCGCGAACCAGACGGACGAGGAGAAGTCGGCGTACGCCGTGGCAGCCGACCTGCCGGACGGCGGCGTCGTCGGATGGGTCCAGTGCGTCGCGGCATTTCTCCTCGTTCTCGACGGCTTCGGCTTCATCACCGCTTTTGGCGTCTTCCAGACATATTACGTCGACAGGCTGCAGAAGCCGCTACAGACCATCTCGTGGATCGGATCCATGCAGATTTTCCTGCTTTTTTTGCTGGGCACCATCAGCGGCCGCGCCATTGATGCGGGATACTTCCGCGTCACTCTCATCATCGGCTTCGTCTTCCAGGTTGGCGGCATCTTCGGCGCGTCCTTCTCCAAGACGTACTGGCAGGTTCTGCTCTCGCAGGGCATCGCCACCGGCATCGGCAATGGAATGCACTTCACCGCCCTCGTCTGGCTTGTTTCCCAATACTTCTCCAAGCGCCGCGGCCTCGCGCTCGGAATCAGCTCGTGCGGTGCCCCCATCGGCGCCGTCATCTTCACCCTGATGCCGAAGCAGATGATTCCCACCGCGGGCATCGAGTGGACCCTCCGCGCCATGGGGTTTCTGGTGCTATTTAATAGCATCATTGTCTTCATTATCGCGCGCCCCAAGCCGGCGAGCCGGGCTTCAGCACCGCTGCTGGACCTTCCGGCTTTCAAGGAGCTGCCATATCTTCTTTTCACCGTTGGCATGTTTTTCACTTTGCTTGGTGCCTACTTCGCGTACTACTATGTAAGAACCCTTGGATTTGAGCTTTCTTGTATATCGGTGTTAACAAACCCGCCAGGTCCCTCAATTCGGAAAGAAACGGCTGGGTCTTGACGACAACGAAGCCCTGACAATCCTCCTGATCATGTCAGCCGTGGGCGTCACCGGCCGTTTAATCCCGCCCTACATCGCCGACCGCTCCATCAAGCCCCTCCGGACGCTGGTCGTCTCCATCTTCCTGAGCAGCATCAACCTTTACGCCTGGCCGGGCGTCAAGTCCCAGCCGGGCCTGATCGTCTGGGTCATCGCGTACGCCTTCACCGTCAACGCGGTGCAGACCCTCTTCACGGCGTCGATGGGCGAGGTCACGAGCGACATGTCCAAGCTCGGCGTGCGCATAGGCATGGTCTTCACAGTAATCAGCTTCGCCTGTCTGGCGGGTCCGCCCATCGGCGGCGCCCTCGTCGACATGGCCGGCGGCAACTTTCTGTACGCGCAGATGTTCGCGGGGAGCACCATGCTCGTGGGCGGCTTCCTTGTGGCGCTTGCCAAGGTGAAGCAGTCCGGGCTCGACGGGTTCTTCAGGATCAGCCACGAAGCTTGAGATGTGGCAAACGTTGGAGGTTGGTGGGCGTAATGGCGTTGGCGTTGGTGTTGGTGTAACTACTTGCATGAGGCGTTGCGTCTGTGTGTTTCTTTTTTCCCATGCTTTTACTACGGCGGCTTTTTTCCATGCGGGGACAACGGGTTTCTCGGGACCGCTCAAACAGGGCATTATTCAGACTTCAAAATTGAAATTGATCTTTCTCAGCTCTGGCTCTCCAAGCATTCCTGTGATTCTAAGCATGAGACCTGGTTTCAACGGGCAAACATCGTCACCGGCGTAATGTCTTCCCGCCCACTCAGCACTCCATGCCTCTTCAAAAACTCAAAATCCAACTTACAATCCCGGAGACGGTAACGTAGCAACAGAAGATGTCCAACGTGGCAATGAAAATCTGACCGTTCTCGCAAGATTCCCTTTGATGCGCCCCCGAGCGCCATGAGACCACAACGCATGCGCAGTAAGATCACCATGCATGCCTCTGCCGTTGTCAGAGCGAGAAAAGAAAGAAACATTCCTCAGCCCGCTCCGCCCGCGGTGGAATCCTGGGGACCATCCTTGACCTCTCTCTCTCCCACCAACCAGCTCGAGGGGCAAGGATGAGCGTTCGCCATTGCCCACCGTGCTGACCGCTACCAGTTTCTTTGTTGTCTCAGCCCTGTAGGCCGGTTCCGGGCTTGCCTCGTATCTGCAAGTCTCTACAGAAAACACGTGTAACCATCGTCGCGCTGTCCTGCTTGCCTGATTGTCTGCCTGCCTGTCTGGAACGCATGTCCGCTTCGCCTTCGCTCCGCCCTCGACCTCTCACCGCTACCGCTACTCGGTTGTTGGTTTCCGGGGACTCTTTTCACGCACACGCCGGAGCACTCTGGCCGCTGGTAGCGCGACCCCAGCCTTTCACAAGTCCCTTGTTCTCTAGCAAACCGTCTGGCCGCTCTTAGCGAACTGGCTGATGGCTCGAATCAGTCGCCACGACCGGAAGCGTCGGCCAGCTTCAACCGGCTCGAGTCCCCTAGCTCTGGCGTTTCCATACTACGCGAGCGAACACATTTCTGGGACCGCTGACCTTTGGGACGTCGTCTTACTAGAACGGCTCGGCCGAGCTGAGCAAAGCACCAAGGGTCCTCCATCGCTCGCCTAGCCCGTGCCCTCGTGCTAAAATCCTTCCCTTTCGCTCCCGCCCTTGGCATGCACAGCGCCACCACGCTCTCGCCAAGGGTGCTAGAACCGGGGTATGGCGCACCGGCCGAGGGGACAGGGCAGCTAAATCTGGCACGAACTCATATTGTGGCGTAGGTTGATCTGTTGTCAGCCGCAGTGGCCCGTCTGGAATCTGGGATTTTGTCGCCGAGTGGCCAGGCTCTTTGCCTGGAGACTGGATTCTTGTTGCGGTGTTAGGTGCTCTCGAAGATCACATAAATGGGGGCTGTCGTTCGTGTGGATGGTGGAGGGTGAGAATACTGCATCAGCATCTAGCTTCTTTCCTCATCCTTCATAGGTTCTCCATCAGATATACGAAACATTGTTGGTTACTGCTTCGTATACGCAACCATGAAGCTGACTACATCAGCAACGCTCGGGTATGTCACCCAGCATGACCCTACTTTCTCACATCACAGCTAGACGCTAATTCATGTCCTTCCCAGTCTCTGCGGGCTCCTCGCTGGCTTCACACACTCTGTACTCGCCGACCCCACTGCCAGCACAGCCCCGTCTTCCTCAGGCCTGCCCCGGTGGGTCAATGGCGATGGCTCCGACGAGGCGCCGTGGGGTGACCGGACATGCGAGACTGACCCGGACGACGTGCCGGATACCGGCGTCGTCCGCAAGTACGAGTGGACGGTAGAGAGGAAGATAATGGCACCAGACGGTTTTGGTACGTTGCATCCCGGCTCTCTCTGATTCGTCTTACAGCAAAGGCTGACTGGCATTGCCTGCAGAACAAGAGCTTCTCGTCGTGAACGGCATGTTCCCCGGACCCCAGATCGAGGCCAACTGGGGCGACATCATCGAAGTAACAGTCCACAACAACATCACCGCCCCGGAGGAGGGCACTGCAATCCATTGGCACGGCATCCACCAGCTCCACACCCCCTGGATGGACGGCGTCTCCGGCATCACGCAGTGTCCCATCGTCCCGGGGAACACATTCACCTACCGCTGGCGGGCCAGCACCTACGGCACGACCTGGTGGCACGGCCACCACGCCCTCCAGTATGCCGGCGGCCTCTGGGGTCCCATCATCATCCACGGCCCGACTCACGTCGACTATGACATCGACCTCGGCCCTGTCTCGCTCTCGGACTACTACCACCGCGACTATGAGGGTATCGCCCATGGCGCCATCTCCGCTGGCAACGATAACGCCACTGTCCCGGCGTCGGCGAACCACCTCATCAACGGCATGAACAGCTACAACTGCTCCATGTCACCATACCTCTACCCCACCATCGTCAACTATACCTGCACCGACAATGCCCCCAAGGCAAAGTTCAAGTTCCAGTCCGGAAAGACGCACAAGATCCGGCTCATCAACACCAGCACCCAGGCCTACCAGATCTTCTCCATCGACAACCACAAGCTCATTGTCACCACGATGGACATGGTCCCCGTCGAGCCCTATGAGGTCGACTGGATCATCCTCGGCGTCGGTGCCAGAGCTGAGGTTCTTGTCAAGGCCAACGGCGACCCGACCAAGGCCTACACCATGCGGACCGACGTCCGGTGCGCGACTACTTATGTCTGGAGCGCCAAGGGAACTATCTACTACGACCAGGCAGCCGATGATGCCGTTCCGGTGGACAACGCCACCCCGAACCCCTACACTCTCACGGGTTCCGGATGCGAGCACGTAAGTCAACCCCTTCAGCAGCACAAGGTGGAACGAGTAGCCGCTAACCTGACTCGCCATAACAGAAAGCCCTCGGCCTCATGAAGCCAGTCTACAAGAAGCCTCTCCCCCAGCCCGACATGACCGTCTTCCTCTCCGTGACCTACGCGCAGAACGCCTCGGGCAACCACCTATGGTACATGAACGGCATTCCCTTCATGGCCGACTGGTCCCGGCCCCTCCTCCTCGAGGCCGCCGACGGAAACGCCGACTACCTCTCCCAGCCCCAGCACATCCTCTCCGTGATCCCGGACGGCGTCCGCCACGTCCGCATCAACGTCCAGAGCAACTTCTCCGTCCACCCAATGCACATCCACGGCGGCGACTTCCAGATCGTCGCCGAGGGCCCCGGAACCTGGAACGGCACAATCCCGAATAGGGTTAACCCTCCCCGCGCCGATACCGAGCTGCTGCGCCGCAACGGCTACCTCGTCATCCAGATCGACACCAAGAACCCCGGCGCATGGAGCTTCCACTGCCACACGGCTTGGCACGCCAGCCCCGGTCTCATCGCCAACTTACTCGTCCGCCCCAAGGCCATCAAGCAGTACGACATCCCCCAGAGCGTCCGGGACGGTTGCAAGGCGTGGGGCGATTACCAGGCCGCGGGGAGCGTGAATGCGCTGCCGTTCGACAGTGGACTCAAGTGATACCCCTTGCCGTGGCGAGGACGTGGCATTTTCAGGAGTTTTTTTGGTTTCGCTTTACTCCCCTCTCCGTTTGCTGAGGGGTTAATGATAATTTGCCGCCATCTCAATACTTTTTAGACTTCTTGGAAATAGTCAGAATACTGTTAATGTCAGAGTTTTTTCACTTGTTACTTTGTGTCTTTTGATAACAGTCTTGTGCGGCAACTCCCCCGGGAAAAATGCCAGCAATCCCGTTAATAGGCTATACACTCTCCTAACATCCATGTACATGTGCGGCACAGAACGCTAGCTCGTCAATACGATTCGTCACCTTCCTCCAGACATCATGCAGACGATGGCAAATGCTGGAACCAATAGTTGTTCATAGACTCTTGGCAGCGGCTAAGCGTCTCAGCCTGCGGTCAGCAAGTTGCCTTGGGGTACGCCTTCCAGCCTGCCTCCCCCACCTTGTCAGCTGCACTCTCATCACGTCCATCATTCCGTCACTTGCCTACTGCGCTGGAATTTGGTGTCTTCTCCATTCATCCCGGCAGAGCGAGCCATTTTCACGTTATACCGACCAAGCAGATCCCCATTGACCAGTTTTCGTCTTGTAAGGCTGACTCGAGTCCTCCATCTGAGGGCGCTCCACCTCTCCCTTGTACTCATATCGCTTGCGTGATTTTCTGGCTCGACCAAGCAGGCTGTGATACATCAACGGACACGGGCTCACGAAGCTCAGGAAGGAATGGAGAATTTATCGACAGCCCTGAGCAATGTCGGGAAACTATCCCCACAAATCCGGCTTGCCCAGACGATTTCGGAATTTGGTGCCCTGTTTGCAGACGACGCCGCGAAGAATGCTCAGTTCAAGAATCTAAGGAACAAGAGCCCGCCAACTGCGAGCGAAGTTGTCCGATTGACTGAGGAGATCAACAGTGACGGCTCGCGTCGCCACAAGTCCTGGAAGCCTTTCGCCACGCGGCTCGTTTTGGTTCTAGAGAGGGTGCAACAGTTTGCTCCCATCGGCGATGTTCTCACCGGCGGGGCCCAGAGCATGCTTGCCTCTGGAGTTTGGGCGTCTGTCCGAATGGCTTTAGAGGTAGGTTCAATGTTGCCCTCAAAACTCATGACTTGGGAGAAGACTTACGCGGTCTCAAAGATCTCGGTTGGCTTCCTCTCATACTTCGACAAGGTCTCGACTCTGCTGCTAAAGATCGGACGCTGCGTATCACTGCACCAGGACTTCGCACTTCTGTTTCCCCAATGTCGCCAGATCCAAGGGTTCATGTGCGAGTATACCATCGTCATCGTCCAAATTTGCAAAGAGATTGTGGTCTACGCTAGAAAATCCTTTGCAAATCAGCTGGCATCGTCGTTTCTGTCCCCGTTCGACACAGTTTTCAAGTCCCTCGAAGACCAGTTGCTGGGGTGGGGCCGGTTGATCGAGAAACGCACCCAGATCATGGCTACAAAGTCGAGCCTGGAACGAGAATCGACCAGCGTCGAACGATACAACCGGCTTCAAGTGTTTTTTACAAAACAGGCTGACGAAGCCCGTTCCAGAGACAGGGATTCTAGGAAGCACCGCTTTCTGAAAAGTCTGAGCCCCGACCAGAGAGAGTTTGACTCGATTTGGCGTCGAGAGCGACGGAGAGGCACCTCTCAATGGATTCTGGAACATCCTCGATACGAGGAATGGCTGAAATCTTCTGATCCTGCTTTGCTTTGGCTCCAAGGAAATCTCGGCTCCGGAAAGTCTGTCACCATGGCGTCGATCGTAGCCAGCCTTGTTACGCTCGATAGCAAGTCAATCAGTCATGATACAGGTATGTTTGACCTCCATCCACACCTTATAGGCGGAACCCTAACCGGTCCATCAGCAAAGCAAAAGCATCAGCCACTGCGGACTGTATCATCCTTCTTCTGCACGAAGACCACAGACAAGACGTTGAAACGAAGAAACATCATCGGCAGTCTCACGTGCCAGGCATTACGCCAAGAAGTCATGGTTCCGTCATTGGTTTCTTTCCTTGACACCAAACCCGAAGCTATCGATTCATTGGCTTCGATGGATTGTGTCGATCTCCTGCTGGCGATCACGCCTGGGGACTGGCAGGGCGTGTTCATTCTCGACGGACTAGACGAAGTGCCGCTGGATGAAATAGAAGACCTCTTTGTGGATTTACAGCGACTTATCGAAAGCAGAAACGTGCTTTTGTGCTGCTCAGCTCGGTCCAACTCTATTTGCAAAGCCACGGTAGAGGCTATGGTACCAGTCAAATCAACCATCTCCATGGAGGCCGAAGACCGTTCAGCGGACTTCCAGGCCTACGTATCGACCGAAATAGAGCGGTGGAAGGCAATACGGCCGCTTTCATCTGAAGTCGAGCAGCTAATCATCAAGCAACTCCTTGCAGGGTGCCAGGGGATGTTTCTTTGGCTAGCGCTCCAGATGGAGGTAATCTGCTCCAAACACACCCAGGAACTGCGCTCCAACAGCAGCATCCTCAGAATTTTGGATAGCCTGCCCAGAAGCCTTCCCGAAGCGTTCGACCAAGCCCTATTGAGAGTGTCAGATGTACGATACGGTTCCCGAGCCCTTCGTCTAGTTGCCGTTGCAGACTCGCCCTTGACATCGGACGAGCTTCGCGTGGCCGTGAATGTTGAGCCGGGTAACCTGGCATGGACCTCATCAACGATTATAGACTCTGGCCCTTCCATGTGCTTCCATTACGGAGGAAGTCTTCTGGAAATGGATGAGGAGGATCTGTGCGTTAGACTTATCCACCATAGCGTCTTCATGCACCTCACAAATCCGCCAGCGCGACCTGCCGCCGCACCATTCCACTTCGACCTCTCCGACGCTGAGGTTGACCTGGCAGCAACCTGCGTCACACATCTCAGTTACGGTATCTTCGAAAGCCAGCTCAGAAAAACCCAGAACATAGATCTATCAAACATCCTCAATAATGTTCAAGACTTAGTACTAAAGCCCAACACCATCAGGCGAAAGGCTTGGTCCATTTTATCGAGGTCTGCAAGGAGGAACACTTCTGCCAATATCGATATTGAACGCCTTTTACACGAATTGAGATCGTATGAGTCCAAAGCTTCGGATGATGTCTATCTCTTCCTACCTTACGCCACCAAGCACTGGTTGGATTTGGCGAAGTCGCTACCAAAGCCCTTGCCCCCGGCCGTTCAAGCTCTTTGGAGTCGACTCGTCGACGGAAACAACGGTTCAGCTTTAGAATCGCTTCCCTGGACGCCCAGGTCTGCTGCCTCCGCGACTACCTGGGCCATATTCAACGAGCACAAGGCTTTGTTACGACACCTATTATGCAATCTATGCATGAGCGAAATGACAGAAGCAGCCAACACAACAATGCAGATTCTCAGAGACCGGGCGATAATAGAGGAATGGATATTCGCGGACATACATTGGTCACATGACCCGCCGATATGCCTCTCCGGGGAAGACTTGGGGAACCTGGCACCCACATATCTTCGAAGCGCATACGCACGGAACGATTTACTCGCAACAGATGTGCCAATTCTCGTAGGTATCAAGTGTTTTCCGTGGGCGAGTGGCAGCAGTTATGACTATTTCGACGATCCAGTCTCAGCAGAAGCCGACCTCGACACCATTGCGCGAAAAATGATACCGAAGGTCTTTCGACCGAAGTCGGGACCCTATTATATGCGCTGCGTCATGTTTCTCGCGCAGTATTTGCAGGACGCCAATAACTTGCTCTCCAACGGCTCTACTCTCCTAGAAGAAATGATCAAGTACAACGACGATGAACTAGCTCGATATTTGATCCTGGAGAAGAATGCTGACCCAAACGGACCTCGCAGGTTAGGAAATCCCAGCCCACTGCAGCTTTTTTTGGAAAAAAGACTCTACGACTTAGCCACTCTACTGATAGACCGAGGAGCGGATCCAATGGACGATCCAGACGGCCGCCTCCCGCCGTTTTTGATGATCATCGAACAACAGAAGATGAACCTGTTCCATCGCATAAAGACCAGCTATTCCGAGCACAAGGACCGCAAGTACCGTGAAAGACAAGAGACGGCCTTCCAGTTCGCCTGCAGAATGCATGGCATTAGGGGAGAATAATACTCATTCATAATCCTCGATGATTTGCTTGAAATGGGTGCAGACCTAGACTCTCCCGACAGTCAGGGATGCACACCGTTAGTCTGTTCAATAATGAGATGTCAGCCGTCTCTATTGGACTGGCTGCTGGAAGCAGGCGCAAATCCCAACGAACCCAGATTCGGTGCGACATTGCCGCTTCAGGTGGCAACCGGCAAAGATGTTCAAAGTCTTATAAAGGCTGGGGCGAATGTGAACTCAAGCGACAAACACGGGATTACCCCTCTCATGGTCGCCTCATTCTGCGCAGATCTTGTTGCTGTCGAAGCGCTGGTCCGCGCTGGAGCTTCGGTAAACCCCCGAATCCCTATGCCTGTACACGGGCTGCTCTCAACTGGAGCACGAGCCGTCCTCTCGAGATATTACACACATCAAGATGGGCCTGAATTCCTTGCCGACGAAAGAAGAAAACGGTTAAGGGGCCCGGCACTACTGGTCAAACTCGGCGACACAGCACCCAAGCTGGTTATACGTCATCTCGAATTTATCCAGCGTGGGAAGGATTTGCCGAGCAGGGACTGTATTTTCGACAGCTGGACAGTACTTTCAATCCTTGCGAGAGTTGCGGATGGGGCTTTGAAGAAAGAGTTGACAGAGTATGTCCAGGGGTATAAAGGTACCGACTTTGGGTTGTCGCTAATGGAGGCGTTGGGAGAGGAGTAGCCCGGCGACTACTTATACTGTCTTTAGCTAAGGAGAGATACAACTTGAAAATAGTTCCCGTTGCGTATTATTAACAAGGGGCCTTATTCCACACTCCTCAATTGAGTATTTCATATCCCCTCTAACTATTCCAGCCTTTTACTATTTACCCTTGTTTCTGTTATTTCTTGCTATTGCTGTCGTCCTTCATTATTTCTATCGTCCGTTATCGTCCGTCATCGTCGTCGTCGTCGTCGTCGTCGTCGTTACTGCTGCTGGTGGGGTGTGGGATGTTCATCGTTGGGGTGTGAAATAATAGGCCCCATTAACGATCAAGCAGCCATAACGCATCGAACAATTCAGGCCTTTGATGACCATCGATCCTGATTAGACTTCACAAAACAGAGCTTTCATGTGGAACATATCTGTCAAACACAACTTCGTCTTGATAATCCAACCATCCGGAAAATACACCGGCTTTTCGGGAATTTCCAACACCAAATCCCCTATTAACCTCACATCTCGGAACAAAACACGCAAAAACCGAGCTACGCCGAGTCCTTAAGACCGAGCAAACAAGCCTAACGTCAACCAGTCCAGGCGATGGAAATAAACACCGGGGACATTTCGCCTCTCCCAAGGATCTCGTCACCTCAAACAGGCAACGAAGCTCAGAAAAGGAATTACTAATAGTGGGGTTGTGTGGATGGTGTGAGGTCACTAATGCCTGCTACAACAGCTGCCTCAAAACGCTGACTCGGTCTCCGAGCTCTTGTCTGATTCCAATCTCAAAGTAATCGACATTTAAAGAGCCTTCAATGGGCGCGGCGATTCACACCTCGGCGACCGAAGACCGCTGTCATCGAGTAAAGTCCAAGTCAAGATGCAATCCCTGCTCCAGTACCGACGCCAGGGCGCCGCCGCGCAGGCCCAGATAGACCGCGACGTCGGCGCGGCATCCTCCCGATCGCCAAGACGGCAACACGTCGATGAGGAAAAGGCAACCGGCCCGCGAAATACAGACGGAGTTCTAGAGTCGTCCGACGACACGAGCGACGAATCCCCCGACGGCCTCCGACACAGCCCTTCCAAGCTCTCCGAAGGAACGGCGCTCGGCCGAGTCCTCACGGGCGTCCACGTTCGGGACCGGACGAGCCGCGAAGGCCACGGCGGCCGGGTCTTCGTTGTCGGCTGGGCGGGGCCGGAGGACCCCCTGGACCCCCACAACTGGTCCGTCGCCAAGCGCATCGGCGTGACGCTGCAGATATCGGTGCTTGCCGTGTTCGTCGGGGCAGCCTCCGGCATCGACGCGACGGTGCTACCGCAGGCTGCGCAATACTTTGGGGTGAGCGAGACTGCCGAGTCTATGGCGACAGGTACGTCAGCACACACGATTAAGTTCGCATCCTTTCTAACAGTTGTTAACGTTCTCAGGTCTGTATTTGGTGGGCATGGGTCTGGGTTCCCTCATCGCAGGCCCCTTCTCCGAGACCTTCGGCCGCAACGCCGTGTACACCGTCTCGATGATCGTCTTCATGATCTGGATCATGGCCGCCGGGCTGGCACCCAACTTTGGAGCCCAAATCACCTTCCGGTTCCTGGCCGGTTGCTCCGCCTCGACGCCGCTCGTCTGCTCGGGAGGCTCCATCGCCGACATGTACAACCGCCTCGAGAAGACGTGGAGCTTCCCGCTGTACGCCATCACCTCCTTCGGCGGTCCGATGATCGGAGCCGTTATGGGCGCATACATCGGGCCTTCGACCACGGTCAGCTGGCGCTGGGCCGAGTGGACGGTCCTGATCGCCTCCGGGGTCGTGCTGGTGCTCATCCTGCTTTGCATGCCCGAGACGTACGGCCCGGTGCTCCTGCAGTGGAAGGCGGCACACTACCGGCGGATCACGGGCGATGCTCGGTTCCGATCCGAGCACGAGATCCTGGACGCGACGCTGCTCAGCCGGCTCCGAACCAGCATGACGAGACCGTTCCTCATGATCACGGAGCCCATCATCATGGCGATGACGTTATACATTACCGTCGTCTACGTCGTCTTGTTCACGTTCCTTGTCGGCTGGCCATATGTATTCGAGTATACGTACGGTCTCAGCCAGGGCCTCGCCAACCTCATTTTCATCGCCATGTTTGTCGGGACGCAGGTCAACTTTGCGCTGGTTCCGGTCGTATACCGCATGACGGTACGGAGAGCGAGCCGCAGCGACGACGGCTCCTTCGACCCGGAGACGCGGCTGTGGTACGCCATGCTCGGAGCCGCCGTGTCGGTGCCGGTCTCGCTGTTCTGGCTGGGGTGGACCAACTTTGCAAGCATCAGCGTGTGGCCTGCGATTTTTGCCGTCGTATTCTTTGGGTTCGGCGTCACGGGCATCTTCATCTGTGTGTACATGTACATCATCGACTCGTACGAGATGTATGCGGCGTCGGCTCTCACGTTCGTGTCGCTCATACGGTATATCGTGGCAGGCGGAGTGACGATAGCCGGTATCCCGTTCTACGAGAGGATGGGAACGCACTACACGCTCACTATTCTCGCGTGTATCGCGGCTCTGCTGGCGCCAATTCCGTACGTGTTGTATTACTACGGCCCTTGGATCCGGTCTAAAAGCCGGTTCGCGGTGTCTGTGCAGAGGTGAGGCGTGCATACCTAGTTCAACAAGGAGAAGTTGATCGTCAAGCATAAAGTTTACGCGTAAATAGCCTCAAGTATGATCGACGGAGCGAATAAACATCGGCCAATGGGGGATGCGATGGGGATATTTAGACTTGGGCTGCTAGCGTCGATACCCTTAGAAGGCGAACGGCGATGACTGAATTCGGGGGCCTGCGTGACTTCAAGCTTGACCATGTTGGGTATTTGGAGTCAAAACTAGGTACGAACAGGATAATAGTGATGGCATCGACTTTCGATGCCATGAACCGAGAACGGGACATTCACTGTTGACCAGCTGAGTGAGCAGATATGTGTGATTAATGATTTTGAGCCATGGACATTGGTCGAGATCGTCAATGCAACCCGTTATGTCAGCGTAGAGAGGCCAGGTGTTAACGTCGCACTCCCAGGGTCAACTGGGGTCTCGCATGGAGGTTCTAGAACGAGGGAAAATCACTCGGGACGATATTGCAGCTTATCGGTGGACATCCGACAACGTTGACACGGGGGACCTGGGTGTCGGGGGTCGAGTGACCAGCAGGATCGAGAAGTGCTAATCTTGGAGCAGAGAGTCGGAGGTGGGGAAACGGCGACTTCTGTTCAGACGACGCATCGAGGGCATGTCTCGGAAGGACTGGCCATTCTAGCGAGGATGTGCTTGTCGACTTGGAGCCCTGGCAGAATCGTGAGGACGGGATGATGGGATGAATTGGAGATGACAGACACAATCGATGATGCGTCTGTTGGTGTTGGAGGGAAAGAATTGTCCTGGCGGTGATGCCTCAAACCACAGGCTGCCGGCCAACCCGGCGAGGCTGCATTGTCGTCAGGCAGGTGCACCTTGAAATTCGCAGCATTCAAGAGGCAGAGGAAGGCACAGTTGGGGGCCAACGAGGAAGGAGGACATTCTTTCCGCCACTGCCTGCCTGCATTGTCTCAGACGGAAGGGGCGCGAGTGACGTAGCGCCGCCGGAGGTTGTGATGGGAAAGTGCGACTTATTATGTAACACGGTCAACATCTTGGTGGAAGGAGGGAGGAAAGACCAGGCAGGAGCAAAGGCGGTGACCAGTAAGAAGGGCGCTGTATCCAAGTCCCCGAGTACAGTGCACGCACTACCAGCCGGCATGGGTGCAGACAGGCGGGGGGGTGCCTGCCCCACAATGCCCCCGTCACCATCAGAAAAAAGAAGGAGAAAGGAAGGAGCGAAGGAAGAAAAAGAGAGAGGGAGAAGGGCAAATGCCTGCCGAGTCCCCTTATTATTTCCTCGTCAGCTCCACTCGTCGTCCTCATCTTTCCGATCCCCTCAACCTCGGGACCTGGAAGGCCCCCGGACAATTTGCATCGTCGCCTTCGCTGGCTTCTGACCCGACGAATCACCGCGCCCAGAAGACACGAGACGCAGGAGAGCGGCGGGTCCTTTCTGTACCGAACATTCGACTCGACACTTCCGCGTCCGACGCAACCTGCTTGTTCCCGGTCACCGATACGGCGAGACCCCTCTGTCTCTGTCTGCAGGCTCTCTGTACAGTGTACCGAATACCTACGGATACCCAGCCCTTACTAATATAGTACAGCCTGACACACCGGCCGGTGACAGCCCGACAGCGTCAGAATCGACACACGGTGGACGGATCCGAGAGGGATCAACGAATTCGCACCCCCGTCATGGTGATGCTACTTGTTGCTACGGATCCATGTCCTTGGTTTTTCGCTTTCCTTCTCTCTTCTCTTCATCTCCAGCTCGACCTGGTCTGATCCGAACACGCTGCCTTTTTCGAAACACCGAGTGCAGACGACGGCAATCAGGAAGGAGTGCATTCAGATAACCACCAACGCTACGCCCTGAAGCACTAAGGATTCCTTAGGCACTATACGCACTGGTGACTCCCCGCGACTACCAAACCCAACCTTTCCCAACACCAGGGTACCTGCCACAAACACCAACCACATCATCCGCGCCCTACCTCCAGACCGACACGTCCAGAATTGCTGCACACGACCTACCAACACACATTCTTGACGTCCAACCGCCATCTTCCCACCGGCCGACTCACCGACCGATTTTTCCGGGGCATCTGCATCTGTTGTGCAACAGGAACAAAGCCCGAAGTCGTTCCCCCGCGTACGAGGCGAATCTCTCGATAACCAGCCATCTACCTACCTCAATCAACCCCCACAAAGCGGCAATTTACGACCGACCGCCGTTCAAAGCGCCCGTCGCTCGACGATAACCCTTCCTGTCGTCGAATCCCTCGAAATCCCCGTTGAAACTACTACCGCCGAAACGGCCGAACGTCGAAACCACTCCCTCCGACTGCTGCAACAGCATGCTCCAATGGATCCTCCCGATCCCCTGCCGCTTCGTATAACGAGGAGTGCCTCCTCCTCCTCGTCCCTCCATTTCAAGCCCCGCGACCGCAAGCTGCACCTTCTGGTCGCCGCCACCGGCCCTCGCGATGTATCGTGGGCCCAGGCCCTCGTTGTGCGCCTCTCCAAGAGCTCCGCCATTGAGATGCGCGCCATCGTCGACGACGCCGTCCCCCGCCTGAGCCAGACCATCATCACCATGCAGAACCGCTCCATGAGCCCGCCACTGCCGCCCGCCCGCACTGCCGATGCCGACGTCGACGATATCGAGTTTTACCGACAGCAGGCCTTTGAGCTGGTCGAGTGGGCCGACCTCATGGTGCTGGCCCCCATCGACGCCGACAACATTTCCAAGATGATGGCCGGCATCGCCGATACCTTCCTTCTCGAGGTCCTGCGGGGCTGGGACATCTCCAAGAAGATACTGATGGTGCCGGGAATGAGCACCCACATGTGGGAGAATCCCGTCACGAAACGCCAGCTTAACAAGATCAACAGCAAGTGGACATGGATCCGCGCCATGACCCCGATCCTCTGGCACTACGACGGTTCTCACAAGAACCCGAAGCGCATCGTCAACTGGAACGGCTTCAACGATGTTCTGGGAATCATAAAGAACCAGGCCGACCTGCTTGGCTTAGGCCGGGACGTCGACGTCGTCACCCACCTCGGCTACCTCGCCACCGGGGACCCTCGCGTCTACTCGAACCTGCCGCCCGAGATCTGGACCATCATCCTCGACTACGCCGGCGACTGGGAGCTCGCCCAGGCGCTGGGCATCTACACCAACCTGCCCATGCCGCACCCCTGGTCGCTGAAGCCGAGAGACCCCCGCGACCCGATTGCCGTCTACAAGCACGAGCTGGAGTGGCTCGTCCTCACCTGCGACACCACTGCCATCTGCAAGAAGCTGCTGCAGTCGCCGCCCAACCTGCACGAGCTGCCGGCGCTTGTTGTCGGGCTTACCATTAAATTTTCCCTTCTCGACGTCCTCAAGTGGATGGAGGCCAACCGCCCCGACCTATACTTCCAGGCCTTTGACGGCAAGGTTCTCCCCACCAAGGCCTCGGCCTACTACGGCCGGCCCGACGTCCTGGACTACTGGAAGCAGAGCCGCTACTTCCGCGGGAAGCACCAGGTGTCGTACGACGCCGAGGCTGTCGACGGTGCCTCCAAGAACGGGTACATCCAGGTGCTCGACTGGTGGTGGCGCCACTCAGGCCTGCC
This sequence comes from Colletotrichum musicola, assembly GCA_014235935.1. NCBI lineage: Eukaryota > Fungi > Ascomycota > Sordariomycetes > Glomerellales > Glomerellaceae > Colletotrichum > Colletotrichum musicola. The sequence goes on from WIGM01000179.1 coordinate 60,442, forward strand.
CCTCCGCTTCACCGAGGCGGCCCTCGAGCAGGCAAGCGGCAAGGGGCACCTGCTCGTGTTGGAGTGGTGGCGAGACGCGGCTGCCCAGGACGACCGCATCGTGCTGCGGCCCGGCAAGTCGCTGCTGTGGGCGGCTCAGCACGGCCAGGTCGACGTGATCCGGTGGTGGATGGCGTCGGGCATCCCCATTGCCCACGGCGACGGCGTGGCTAAGATTGCCTCGCGGTGGGGCCAGGTCGAGGTGCTCGAGCTCTGGCGGCAGCTCAAGGGCGACGATAAGCTCGCGTTCGACGGCGAGGTGCTAGTGCAGCCGACGATCCACCAGCACATCGGCGTGCTGGAGTGGTGGCGCAAGTTTGCGTACGGCGAGCTGGAGGGCATGGAGGGCCGCAAGCACCGCGTTGAGTACCGCACGTGCGACATCGAGGAGGCTCTGGAGGACAGCATCGGCGACCAGGAGCAGGTGCGCAAGTGGTGGTCCAGCAACGGGCTCAACCTGGGCCTGCGCAACCTCGAATGGATGCGGGCCAGGTGTTTGTAACGTGGTCATTCAAATGGGGTTTCTTGACAATTTGGGAACATATTCAAGGCGTAGGTAGCACTGCACACAACTCCTTGCATCGCACCGGCGCACGCAAAAAAGTTTGGCGTTCCGGAGGGGGCAGGGGGTTGATCGAACATCTCGGCGTTGGGAAAGCATGTGCGACGGGCATTAATTACTTTTCTCATTATAGATTGATCATTTTGCTTCCAAACTCCTATTCATACAACAACAAGTGGAGTCCCTTGCTTCCATTCATATCACCAACGGTGCCGCAGCTAGCAGTCCCGCAATCAAGACAGACCCCTCAACGTATCGTCCGTTGGCGACGCCAGGCGACGTAACAGACGGCGCGGCCCCGACAGTGACAGACGTCGTCCGTACCGCCGTCGCAGTCCCCGGCGCAGCGGTCCTCGAGACCGACGACGTCGGCAAATCATCATCCCCGTTCCCACTCCCATTCCCACCACCACTCCCATCGTCGTCATCACCCCTCACCGTCGACGGCTCCGGCACCACGGAGCTCACCCCAGACGTCCCCGGGCTCCTCACGCCAGACGACCCAGTCGGCACAGCACTCGTCGTAGACCTTAACGCCGTCGAGCTCGAGTCCCCCCCGAAGCCGGGCTTCCTGCACCTCTTGCTCCCCGCGCAGCTCTGCCCCTCGTAGCAGTAATACGTCTCGCAGCACACCTGCCCGCCCGGCATGCACCCCTCCCCGCACCGGTCCTCGCCCGCGGCGCACATGTCTCCTCCGCTGCCTTTTCTTCCGGTTGAGCATTTCCCCTCCGAGGCGCAGGTCTCTCCCGTGCTGCAGTAGAATGTATCGCAGCAGACCTGTCCTTTCGGCATGCACCCCACGCCGCAGCGCGCCCGCCCCTCGTCGCAGACTGTTTCTTTGGAGGGTGGTTTCTCGCAGAAGCCAGAGGGCGTGCAGGTATCGCCCTTGTCGCAGTACGCCCCGTCGTCGCAGCAGACGCTGCCCTTGGGGATGCAGAAGCCGTGGCAGGAGGTTTTATCAGCCGCGCAGCCTCCTGCGGGGGGGCCCTCGCATGTCGCGCCCGTTGGGCAGCATCCGCCCGGGACGCAGCGCATTCCGGAGGTGCAGAAGCCGCCTGTCCCGGTTGCGCAGCACGTCCCGGAGGAGGGGATGCACTTCCCGTCGCAGGGTTGTTGGGTGCTGTTGCAGGGCGCGGGGGGGTTGTCGCGGGAGGTGGTTAGGGCCAAAAGGGCCGAGGAGTGGACGCCCGGGAGGAGGTTTGTGTTGGGCGTGGTGGAGAGGGCGCCGTTGAGGGGGGTTTTGGAGGCGGTTATGAGGGGGAGGAGGAGGACGACGATAGATAGGAAGGGGGTTGAGAGATGCATCGTGAGATGTTGGTCGCGAGCCGTGGTGGTGAGGCTGGAGAGCTGGAGGTGCTCTTGCGAGGGCGGAGAGGAAGCGCGCGTGGTTGGAAAGGTGGGTTATAAGTAGAAGAGGATACTGCTTCCTATTCAAAGAACGAACCTTCGTTTCCGTGGAACGTCGAGATAAGACCTCGGATGGTCGCCGTGTATTTGCTGCGGTCTCCTTTCCCCCGGGGTCCCGGCCCCTTGCTTCACTTCTCTGGACAGAATGCCTGCCGGCCTGGAATTGGTGATGGCGTCGCCCTAGTGCCGCGGCGCTCCTCGGGAGCAAACAACACGTCCCCCGGAAATGGCTGGTTATTAACTTGGCGAGCCCTTTCTTTCAGCCACGGGTCGTCTGGGACCCGAGTCGGCCAGCAGGAGGAGACAAACAAAGGCCCGAGCAATGTAGTTCAACATTCATGCAGGGCGGTTTGCCACACGCATCCGCGCTCATTTTTGTTATGTGTTCATTCGGGGTTGCGGGTGAGGGATCACGGGGAGGAGGAGGGTCGGGGGAGGAGAAGGGTCGGGGGAGGTAACTCCGAGGCTGACGCCGGGTGTCGGGGCGGATTGCCGGAGGAGGGAGGAGGAACTGCCGGAGGCGATTCGATCCAAGATCCCGGTCCGGGTATTGCCGCCGCAGAAAGTTGAGTCTTCCCCAAATCTCCAACTGCTGTCGTCGATCTTCACTAACATCTACGACCGAGCAAGATGCACTTGCGATCAAGGGAACCCTTTCCCACTAATGAGAAAGCGGGCCTGGAAGCATCCCAGAGGTCACCGGGTCATGCAGCTGAGGCTAGGTAGATGACTTATCTCATGGTCGGGTGAGGCGCAAAAGGAATGAGGCGTTCGTTGGCGTCGATGTTGTGGCGGTTTCCTTTGTTCGGGGGTTGGAACGCTTAGGATCTAGATCTCGGATTCTCCATGTTTGGGATATCTGTGTGTGTGGGGGACTTACTTGCACAGAGGGGAACGCGATCAGCAGGCGATTTGATTCTGAGCCGACGTGGGTTCCGGAGCTTGGTGTTCTTTTTTGCGTCGAGGTGGATGAACTACAACAATGCCACCAGTTCGTCCGTGCGAGGGAGTTGCGGGAGAAACTTTGAGCTAGATCAGACTTTTGACAGGCCGCAGGTCCTCGACTCGATTCGAGCGCAGATCTCCCGAGTAGCGGATGCTCGTTCGCGTGAGAATATATCAAGCGACAGGACAAGTAACTGGCGCGATTGCAGAAAAGAGACTGCAAGCAAGACACCTCACGACTGATGGATATTGATTGGTAAATAACCTGGCCGTGTGACACCCTCGTGCATCCGAAAATCAAAACCAACCACCAAAAGCAAAAGATATATCCGCGTAATTGCATCCGCCGGGACTCGAACCCGGGTCCCCAGCTGTTTCGTTCGATGGAAGGCTGGGATGATGACCCCTACACTACAGATGCGGATCTGATCGATATCTTATGAGTTACACTGCGCCATCATATCGTGAGCCCGCATGCTGGTCTCTGAAAATGTGATTACGTTTGAGGGACGACAAAAAGAGATCGACGTTGGCCTGATTCGAACAGACGCTCCCGAAGGAACAAGATTTCTAGTCTTGCGCATTAGACCACTCTGCCACAACGCCGGAGATAATCGTGATCCACTTTGTGGGCGGGGATGCTGAGAGGGAGCATCGTGGGGTCCATGTTTGGAGGGGCGGTCTGGGATGCAGACGATGTGACTTGAGGATCCACTGGGGGGGCCTCGATGGCCCGCTTACTTGAGTAGGAGATGGTTGGACTTGCGATTGGCACTCGGGACAATGGGAGGACAGATGATTCGAAAAAGACTTCGAGTTGACATGAAAACCGTTTGTTGTGGATTTCTGTAACTTGAGTTTGTTGGTTGGAATAGTCTTGGGTTGCGCAGATAATTCCGCAATTCCTCAACTCTAATGACAATAACGCAGCCACTTGGGGCCCACTGTCGACCTTGCCTATCTTTGACTTCTGAACAGGGTGTCAGTAGAAATTGACAGACCTTCTAGTTGTCCTCTGAAGGACCTCAATGATCTTCCGATATTCAGGAGCTGTGCCCGAGAATTTACTGATCCGATTTCCTCTGACAATGAGAGAGTCTATGTGTGGTCTTCACTAAAGTATTGGTCTTTACTGACTGAACAGGTTTCCCCCAGTTGTACCTCAGACAAAACCTCGTTGCGAGTCAACTAGGGAATAGTTATTTGATACCCCAAGCTGAACATCCCCCACCCTTAAGCAGCAATATTGACGATGACGGACGATAGTAACGACGACGGACGACAGCGACGATGACGGACAGCAACAGTATTACCGAACGATAGTAGTAGTACTTGGAAGCAGTAATAGTGCCGGACAGTGGTAATAGTGATGGACTGAATGTATAGAGGGGATGTGAAATGCTCAACCTAGGGGTGTAGAAATGAAAGGCCTCGTCAATTATAACATTTCTGTTCTACCAAGCCTCTCCATTCATCCATGGTCAACTGCTCAGAATTGCAGCAACCGATATCCCTCAAACGCCCAGCTTCTTGCCCAGCCAGTGCGCAAAGCGGACCGACTTGCGATCAGCCATCCTCCAGTGCA